>CM039480.1:22371644-22605027 GCA_022433065.1 Begonia loranthoides | reverse complement strand
CTCTGCCTCTCCCTCTATCGCCTCTGCCAACACCTGCACGTGCGAAGGGGGAGGCGAGTCCAGTGCAGGTGTTGGCAGAGGCGATAGAGGGAGAGGCAGAGGTGGCAGAAGAAGGTCTAAGGACACATTTATGGATTTCAGAGTCCCCGAGACAGCCCCCAAGATAATTCCTTCCATAGTCCCTGAGACAGTCCCCAAACGAGTATCTGAGATAGTTCTTGAGACGTAGGTCAGCCCATTATCACGTTTACATTTTCAAATGTTATTTGAACTATCCTAATTTCATTTGCAATGTTATCTACAGGAGTCTAATGCGCAAGGTCCACATACACAAACGTACACAAATGTGGACCTTAACCTTCTGTGATATATTCGTTTGATAGATTAGGTTTGATATATATGCGATTGTATTGTACGCTATATTTGTAAAATTTTAATTGATAAATATGAATTGGTTTCATCAATTTGAATTTATTTTGTTTCAGCAATTTGAATTCATATAATGGTTCCATACATGTGGTTGTGGAGTGTGCATGAAATTTGATTACAAGTACCATAAGATGACAAGCCGCAGCGGCTTGTGCTCACAAACCGCATGAAATTTGATTACAGGTACCATAAGATGACAAGCCGCAGCGGCTTGTGCTCACAAACCGCGGCGGTTTGCTCACAAGCCTCAGCAGTTTGTGAGCAAATCGCGGAGGCTTGCTCACAAATCGTTGTGGTTTGTGATGCAAGCCGCTACGCCCTGCTCACAAGCCGCTGCGACTATGCTAAAATTGTTGCACTGAATTCACCCAAGTTTCTCCATACACTTTTCTATAATTATGTACTTGATTTAGGTCATACAGGATTTACTTTTCACTTATACTCACCCCAATTTATAAAAATTTTGCCAAAGTTTCCCTTGTTTCTTTACTCCCCTAAAGCTATTCTCATACATCCTGCACAAAATCCCAAACAGTTCCAGTATCGTCCAAACATATCATTCATCTAGTAAATGTAAACTACACATATTATCCAAACATATAATTTACAACGTAAATGTAAACTACACATAAATTACAACGTAAATGTACACAAATTCAACTAAACGTAAATTACAACTTAAATGTACAGAAATCCTTGAACTAAATTATGTCGCCTTCTTCCTGATCCGTTTTCGGGCTCAAATCCTTGACCGCAAAAGATAAGTTCTGGTCCAGGAATACTTTATCTGCTTTTTCGAACAACGGACTCTCATACTCAAAGGTTGTAGGGTCGTGCTCGTGGAATTGTTCCAGAATAGTGCACTATCACAGCACCCTCATCCCCTCACTCGTACACCGCAAGACGCTGAACGGCCTGTAATGCAAAGGGAACAATTGCTGGTCAAATACGCGGAAAGCAATATTAAGAATTTACACAAGGGAAAATACATACCACTGTTTGTTAGTGGGAGCTACGATGATGGAGATTGCTTCCGTCATCAATCCCTGGTCAGCAAATTGAGTGTGCAGATCAACGGACGAAATAAAACATGCTTGCTTTGGGTGTGTCTGAAATGTAAACAATGCATTAGATTATCTCAGTGAACATGAACAATAACCCGGAGAAGTGAGATGGTTACTTCCGTGAATCCACCCTAATGACAATAGATGATTATCCAGATGATACGCGAATATGACTTCTTCATCTACCGCATAGCATTGCATATAAGTTCGGATGAGTACTAAAATAAAATCTTATACACTAACATACAAAGAAGGCTTCTCACCGTATCTGACGTCCCGACTTGCTCCGGGAAGATGAGATCAGTCATGACGTAATCATCATCAATCAGCTTTCCCCCAAGAACTGCGTACGTCTCTATCTTCTTCCGAGTATTTGTCTGGACATACTTCTTAAACATGTCTATCAACTCCAGAAACTGCAACAAAAAGGTCAAAACGCCATCAGACTAACAAAGCATGAATATGAACGAACACACATATATAACAAAATGAAAGACATACCACGCGCACAATTCTAAGGGGCGGAGGCTCGAACTGAGTGGTCCCCTGCACCTCGTAGGCACGACTAGAGGAGAAGGTTGGTGGCTTACGGCACCGGTGCTGCAAATGAAAAACATGTCATTATGTCAAACACAAATAAAATAAATACTAGACTATGCGTACAAAGTAAATAACTTACAAGCGGTATGTGGCATCTGTTGCTTCAAAGGACGATGACGAGGATGCTGTACGGGCTTATCGCCTCTCACGTCTCCTCAATGCTGCCACCACCTCACGGTGCCTTTCTTTTGCTTGCCACTCTGCTTCTTGCATATGCCACTCTTGTGCTATGTGATGTCTCTCTTCTGCGAGCTCCTCCCTCTTCATATTTGGACTTGTTGCATTTGCAAGTGCTCCTCCATCATTTGCATTCTGGTCATCGACATATGATGGAGCTCCTCTATCCTCCTCATCCAGGCGAACGTCTCCTCAGGCATTGAAGTAAAGTGAGCTGACTGAGGAGGAGGCGGCTGTTCATGTGAGGGGGCTGAATGCTAAGGCTCTGAGCGGGGGTGGAGGTACTGCCTGCTTCTTGGACCTGCGTATCCATTCCCCTCCAATGTGGGTGAACCTCATTCATTTCACTTTAGCTTTGTGTAGACGTCAATGACCGACTCTTTAATTCTCTGCTCTTTCTTCGAGATGGGTACCCTATAGTACTCGCCAGTTGTACGGGAGGTTCTTCGCTGGGTTGTTGAGGACCTCATTCATGTGGCTGAGGATAATAAATCCAATGTCCACCTTTTTTTCTGGTGAACACCTTCTCCAGCATATAAAGATCCATGCAACTAACATGGTCTCGTCGCCCATCCAAAGGCAAAATCGTGTACATCATGATCAGGTGGATCAATCGAGTTATGGCATTAAACGCCTTGCCCTTCGGCTTCTTGTACTGGGCAACCTCGGGATCCTAGTGCAACAATCTAAGCACCGCTAGCCCTTCTCCTCAGTTGACAAATGGTGGCTTCCGAGACACGTGATAATATTCATCGCTTTGGCTCGTCCCGTACACATCCAAGCATAATGTTTACATCGTTGGGAGTGAACCTCAACTACCTTCCAAAAACGTACGTCCGCACCTCTAATAGCTCGGTGGATAGTCTCAAATTTGCGTAAAACAATCTTATAACTCTCTCGCAATAACTGCCCCTCATCTGGCACAACCCGACTAATCCAGCATTTTCAAGCAGTTGTTTAATTCTCATTCCTGGCAATGAGTCCAAATCTACTATTTTCAAAACAATAATTGAACGGTGTTGAATATCATCTTCATACCATGATTTGCAATTCGCTGTCTTGAATAGTTTGGACCTTACCCCCGTTGTCACGGGTTTGAACTAGACAATTGAGCGTCCAGCTTCTTTTTGTTTAAGCTCGAGTTCAACTTGCCTTTGCTAGTGAGCAACAGTTTCTCCATCCTCGGCGGTGTCTTCGTGTTGCACAGCCGTGGGTTGCTCATTGACCACTACCGTGGGTTGCTCATCATCCACCGTAGTGGCTTGCACAGCTTCCACCATTGCATTCCCACGCTTGAACGCCAATTTTTTTGCTCGGGAATACATTGTGATCGAAAATCGCTGAGAGTTTTTGGTGTTTTTTCGCGGTGAAAACGTCTCGCTAAGAGGATTCGGTGTTTATTCGCGGTGAAAATGGGTAAAAATGGCGAATTCTAGCATTTCATGGTTATGTATACGCTGAGTAAAAATCGAGACGCCACGACGGTGTCTTGGGACGCTGCAGCAACATCCCATGACACCGTGGCGTGCAATTTGTAGTTCTAATTGATATATTTATTAGAATTTAGTATGACTCAAATTATATAAGTAGTAAATCTCATTTAAAGTTTTTTTTTCTCTTTATACTTATGTAAACTAAATTTGCATACTTCCATGATTTTGTTTTCATATAAAATTGCATACTTGCATTTGTGTTTCGATATAATTTATTCTTTGATGGTGATTTTGTTTTCATATAAATTTAGTGTTGTATTTATATATATATATTTTTTTCATTTTTGTTTGATTTCTAATAATGACTTCAGAGTTACCTTGAAGGTTTTTCCAAAATCAAGTTTCGATTTATCAGTGCCAAACAAATTTTTATTTTTGATTTTGTAAAAAGAATTTTTTTTAAAAAAAAGTAAAACATTTTCCCCTTGGCGGCGCTGTCATTCCCGTCCAAGGACAAGAAGACAACCCTAGACTGTCATTAGGAAGAAGAGATGTTGTCCATCAACCACCCTCCTGTCGCACTCTAGCAACTGCCCCAAAAAACAAAAAAAATAATAATAATAAAATAACAAACCTATCATCGTGATTTTCGATCAATGACAAGTCAATCACTGTAATATATTTTCTAATAACTTAACCACTAATGTATGAAAAATTGACAAATCTAACATCGCACTTAAATTAACCCAGAAAAAATTACCTGGATGCCGCGGTGTCCAGGCAAAGAAGAAATAAGCCTGGAGCCCGCGGCGTCCAGGCAAAGAAGAAACAAGTGCATAGATGTCGCGGCGTCCATGCAAAGAAGAAACAAGTCTGGACACCGCGGCGTCTAGGCAAAAAGGCATGAGAACTCCCTATTTGTCATGCATTGCGTTCTCGATCAATTGTGTTTCATGGTTACTTCAAATTCGTTATGTATATATTTTACGAATGCAATGTTTTTATTGGTTTTTTGACCTCTGCACCTTCAAACTAGCATAACTTTTGCTACAGATGTCAGAATTAAACGCAGAAGGTATCAAATCGAAGCTCTCTCAGAGATCTATAATTGTCATTGGGTAAACCCTATGATCTCTTTTCTCAACCCCAAAATCAATCGTTTAAGCCCTCAAATTTGCGATCAAGCAAATGCTTAGTCTGGAAAAATGTTTTGATCACAAATTTGAGGGCTTAAGCGATTGATTTTGGGGCTGAGAAAGGCAATCATGGGTTTACCTTATGACAATTATAGAGCTCTGAGAGAGCTTCGATTTGATACCTTCTGCGCCCAATTCCGACATCTGTAACAAAAGTTATACTAGTTTGAAGGTGCAAAGGTCAAAAAACCAATAAAAATATCGCATTCGTAAAATATATACATAACGAATTCGAAGTAACCATGAAACACAATTGATCGAGAACGCCATGCATGACAAATAGAGAGTTCTCATGCCTTTTTTCCTGGATGTCGTTTCTTGTTTGCCTAGACGCCTTGTTTCTTCTTCGCGTCCAGGCATATTTCTTCTTTGCCTGGACGCTGCGGCGTCCAGGCTTGTTTCTTCTTTGCCTGGACGCCGCCAGTTTTGCCTAGGTTAACTTGAGTGCGATGTTGGATTTGTCAATTTCTCATACGTTAGTGGTTAACTTGTTAGCGAATATACCACAGTGGTTGACTTGTCACTGACCGAAAACCACGATGGTTGATTTGTCATTTTTCTTTTTTTTTTCCCAACAAATTAACTATTCAAACTATAAAAGAATAATGTCGCTAACATCACTGTCATGTTTGTCATTCAACATGATAATATTGAGGCGCAATGACTCATCTACAAACCACCGCGACTCCATATTTAAATAAAATAACACTACAATTTTACAATTTGCCAATTAAACCGCATCGATGTGACAATAAACCTAGGCGGTTTCATATGAAACTACCGTGGTTTATTATCACACTGCTGCAGTTTCATATGAAATCGACGCGGTTCAACTATAAACCTGTGCATAAATAGGCTTCACAGATTCAAGCAAATTGAAACGCGGTCGATAAAAAAGTGAAATGTTGGCTCGGGAAAATGTTGCTAATTTTACAATTTCATAATAATCAATTTTCATTTTATCATCAACAACCAAATTATTAATTCAATTATAAACATATCATGTATATGTGTATCACAACTGCAAACAAATTTACCAATTCTATTACAACCATATCATGTATATGTTTATGACAAACACAAACCAAATTCCGTTACAACCATATAATGTACATGTGCTATAAGAATTGGTGTGTTATAACCACATCAAGCATTTGTATTGTTTCTTGAGGAACATCTAGAAACTATTGTAGATGATCCTTGCATGTTTGCTCACCCAATCCCACTATCTGATATTTCATATTGGATGGACTCACCGTGATACAAAACCGATGCTCCGCTTGCTACCCTTTTGGTAGAGGCATGACGACTTTCTATCTTTCTCGAGCAAGTGTGAATGTCATTGTGACACTTTATTTGAAACGTCATTTCACCTAGCAGACATCCCTCAACCGATGCTTGGGCAAGCTGACCGCGAACCACGAAGTCATCAGAGAGGCTGGAAGTGGAAGCAATGTAGGAGTAGAGTTCAACGACAATATTATGAAGGTTAAGTACTAGGGTTTTCCGGGAGAGCAAGATGAAAGTTTTCGTATTCGATTTTTGGGGAGGCTAGGTTTCAGCCATTGTCCGTACAGTTACAGTACTCCGAGTGCTTTGAGGCACTCCGTTGTATGCGACCGACTCAAAGTACTCATAGTCCTGTAACTGTCCGACAATAGCTGAAACCTAGCCTCCCAAAACATTGAAGACGAACACTTTCGTCTTGCTCGCAACTGTAGTACTTAACCCTCAGAATATTGCCGTTAAGCTCTACACCAACATTGCTTCCACTTCCAGCGTCGCCGAGGATTCCGTGATTCGTGGTGAATTCACCTGACCTTACATGCGATTCTTATATATTAGGGCTCTGGGAACGCAAAATGAGGCATGTTGAACCATTGTCGTGTCCTATGAGGTCTTCGCAATTTATAGTCAAACCGTTGCAGCTTCATATGACATCGCAGGGGTTTATCCTCACACCAGGGGGGTTTGGTAAGACACCGTAGCAGTTTATTGGCACACCACGACAGTTTAGTATGACACCGTGGTGGGCTAACCAAATTATCGTGTTATTTTTTTTAAAATTATGGAGCTGCGACAGATTATATGCGAATCGTCGCAGTGCGACGTTATCACTTTTAATAATAAACGTAACAACGATATTATTATATAATTTTTTAATAATTCAATGATTAATTTATTAATAAATAATAATAATAATTAGTTTGTCGGGCCATATACCACATGGTTGATTTGTCATTCCTCACAAAAAAAAAATTATGACCAACCTTGTTGCCAATCAAATCTGAAAATCCAACCAGAGCAGCCGCACCCGTCGCAGACAGCCGCTCAAGCATAGGTCTTCCATTTTTCTTGAACATAGATAATGTCATCCAGTCTCCCCGAGCCTCCATTGTGCTGTCAGTCCAAGCCACGTGTCTCGATCTATCAATTTTAGACTAAGATAACGCTGCTGGAGTGTGTAAAGATTGCCTGTGAAGCAGCTCTGTTGCCTCTGGCCAATTCGTCACAAGTAGAAACCTTGATTCAGAACAGTCTCTGTCTTCGTCGTTTACTCTTTTTTAATTGCCGATTTTCTATCTGTAAAGGTTCAATTTTTGAGCTTCCTTGGACAATATTTTTTTTATAGTATTTTAGGGTTTGGATTATTGGGATTTTTTGGGAATTTTTTGTGCTAAAATTTTGGTTTAGATATTACATTAAAATGTCTGAAATTTTGGGGCTGCATTATTGGTTGAAAATATCAGTGTTTAGGTGGATTTGTTCCAATATGATATCGTGGATGTAATTTTATTATCATTTAAGATAATGATATTTTTGGAAATTAGAAATTTTGTTAAATATGTTACGTTGGTGCAAAGAGTTTACTAAAATTTGATAATTTGTGATTAGATCAGAACATAAAATTTCTATTATAGCATATAAATATGTGTGATGTGCCCACACAAATTAATTTAGATGATGCATTGCAAAAGCTTGATAAAATGTACATGTTTTAGAAAATTCGTAAGAATTGAAAATTTTTATCTCTAGATTTTGTAGGACATCTTGAAGAAGACAACTGTTGTAGTATTATTGTAACGACCTAGTTTTATTTACTTTGAAAAATTGCGTAAAATTTAAAACTTTTTCTTTTATAAAATCAGAGTGAGACTTTTCTTTATAAAACCTGATCGTTAAAACTCTTTACTTAAAACACTTATCAAATTCGGCAGAAATAATAAAATCATTTTATGAAATGCAGCGGAATGAAAATAAAGTATTAATTAATTTACAAAACCCTTTTTCTCTTTCTTAAACTCTTTAGCCCAACCAGCCATGCAAATTCTTCATCAATCGTATTTGAACTGTCCATCTATTTCTCGTACGCACCTACATCACAAGACCTAAACTAATGAGTCTATTGCTCAGTAAGTGATATAATGAAATACAATGTACATGATATACATGATCATACGATGCATTACAGAAGAAAGCTGTATCTCTTCTAGAAGCCAGAGTGGAATACTCCCTAGAGATATGTTGTAACAACCCGATCCTAAGTTTCCTGGATAAACGATGTAATCAAAACTTTGGGAGTAAAATGAGTTTGATATTTATATAATACATCGTTCTGTGGACGTTAAGTTGTGATGTATAACCTCGTAGGCGTTTAATTTGGACAAGACTTAGATGAAAAAATGCAAAAATGATGGATTTAAGGATCTTAGGACGCTTGCGGACGCGATGTGTCGTCCGCAACACGTCTGGAGTGTCTCCCAGCAGTGGGGACGACTCAGGACACCATTATATGTCCTAAACTCGCTGTATTGAGGAGTTGCGGACGCTGGATGTGGAAGGTGCGGACGAGGCAGGATGCGTCGCAACGAATTTGTTTAGATCTGGAGTTTTGCGGACGATGCGAATGAACGTGGACGACTCGACGCAGCATCCGAATGAATCTGTCCAATTTTTGGGACAATTCGGACGCTATATGTGGACAATGCGGACGACGTCTGGCATCCGAAACACGGCTGCGGACGGTACAGATACAAGTGGGGAAGCTATTTTCCGTCCGAAACCAGGTTTTCGCTGAAGGATTTTTGGTCTTGCGGACATATGCGGACGACAGCACAGCGTCCGCAACTGTCCGAAAGTTAGCAGATCTGCAAAAAATAAGGAAATAAAAGTCAGAAAACTCGACGTTTAGTGAGTTAATACTCGCACTTTCGGCGAGAAAAGAAGTCTCCTGGCAGTAGCCCACAAAATAGCCTCCCTATGTGCACGCCTTGTCTTCCGTTTGTCTCCTAGGTAACTCTCCCCTCTATTTCTTTCATTTCAAACTCTTCTCCTTCATTTTCTTCGTCTTCTCCTTTGCTCTGCTGAAGGGAAACTTGCTAGAGCTGGGAGGCAAAGGAGCTGCACGGGAGATCTAACTTCAAGGGTAAGGAAATGAGTTGTCTTGGCCAGTTGGAGGCCCTACACCCAAGTATTGTCGTGTGTGTGAGTTACGGTGTTGTCTGATTTAGATTATTTCTATCATTGTTTGGTTTTCTGTATAGGTTATAACTTTCACGTTTCTCTTGATACCTTGCTTTCTTTGTGTAAGTCAGAAAGTGTTGTTGAGTTGGAACAAACCGGAGGGATGATCTTTAAAATGAGTGAGCTATTTACAGATTCTAGTGTTAAAGAAGTTGTGTTGTACGTTAAAGAAGTTATGCTGTTAAAAGAAAGATGACTCCATGAAAAAGTTATGATGTTAGAAAAGAGAAAGACCTTATGTTTCTTTACAGATTTTCAGTGATATTGAAGAAGTAATAACGTTAGATAAATGCTCAATGCTCCTATTTTTCTTTAGATGACTTGGTTATAGTATGGTGTTTTAAAGCGTATAGTTATTTCAGATGTTATTCCTTTGTCTGCGGTAAGTATACATAGCCGTTTGTTTCTTTCAATTATTGAAAAGCATATGTAAACAGGTTTCTATTAAGACATTAAGAAACATAGAAGACACATAAAAGCATGTCTTAGGTAAATTTATTGTTGCTCGTTCGTTATACATGGAAAACACTGCTATAGTGATAAAAGTGTTGTCTTGCTGCTGTTTTTCAATAAGCATGTTTAACCTTCCTTTTACGTAGAAATGCTGTCAAAGTGAGAAATCTAATGCACGTATAAGTGTTCGTTTTGCTGCTGAAAGTGTGTTTGCATATTTTACTGCTACCTCTAGTTATATGTTCACTACTAATTATGTTCATCGTTATATGTTCGTAGTATGCTTTTCGCTATTTTCCGTTGTGTAAATTGTTCATTAGAAAGCATGTTTAGATCTGTTGTTAAGTTTGATGAAAGCATGATTTGTTGAACATATTCCTGCTGAATAATCAATTAGAAAAATGTTTCGATGCTAGTATTTTTTGCCACATACTAGACTAAAAGCATGTTTTGTCATCTGAATTCTTAGTAATTTCACTGCTATTCCTCTTAGGTTTACAAAGCATGATCGTTACTTTCAATTCATTGTTCTATGTTACTGTTAAATCCCTTATATATATGGAAGCATGTTCTGTTTCGCTGTAGTAAGCGCTAATAGTATGTTTAGATAAATGCCGTCGTTACTTTTATATGGGAAGCACGTCCTTATATTCGTTTATGCATGGCTTATTGCGGATTTCCTAAAGTGTTGATATTATTTCTCATATATGTTTCGTTTATTTAAGAAGCAGTTAGGTTAAGTTCATGTTAATAGAAACCAAGTAAAGGGTTAACCTTCGGGGTGGTACCCACATGCATGAGTGAGGAAATGGTAAGAACAAGTATGTTCGGGATGAGCGAGAAACGTTCATCACCGAAGAAACCCTAACGGCGGAATACGCCGGAAGGGAAGAAACTCTAAAGGCAAGATACGCCGAAAAGAGGAAGAACTCTAAAGGCGGGTTACGCTAGAAGGAGAAATAACTCTAAAGGCGGGATACGCCGGAAAGAGAAAGAATCCAGAAGGAGGGATACGCCTGAAAAAGGGAACCAATAGGGAGTTGAGGTAGATGGGTAGTCCGGATCTAGCCTAGCAGCTAGGATACACCCTCACCTAGTCGGTAAAGAGACTAGAATGTGCACAGGAGGTTAGAGCCCTACAGCTAGGTCATCTCAAAGGACCACCCCCAATCTCCAGCTCAATGTACGAGTTAAGAACGAACAAAGAAAACGAACGTAATGAAAGAGTTTTGTTTGGGTGGCTCCCATTCCAAGAAGAACTAAAGAGAGAAATGCATAAATTGTTTTCCCTCATCTCCTTACTGGGCATAAGCTCACGTCCTTACTTGTGGTGTAGGTAACGAGGGGATTATGCCAGAAGTTAAGAAAGAGGTCATTCCAGTGAAGCCTACGGTAGGTTCGATAAAGACGCCAACAGACTAGTAGTACGACACTGAGAAATAAAAGAAAAGAAAAATCAATAAGAGCTAATGTTGAATGGTTATCTTTTATAAATGTTAAATTTTCCTTTTATTGCCTTTACTTGGATGTGCGGAATATTATGTAAGTTTTATTGGGGAACTAAAAACCTTGAATTTAAATTATGTTTTAAATGACGTTTTCTGATAATTACTTTGTTATTCGAAAAAGGCAGATTTTCTCGTTTAATTATGCTTCCGCAACTTTTATGAATAACCTTTTTAAAGAATGAACTATGGAAGAATGAGTTTTTATTAACGATCGGATTTTGATGCAATCTGATAACCCCTTTTCTTTAGGAATGATTTTTAATTGGTTGTGTTAGTAAGGTTAAGGTGCTTTTTAAATGGTTAAGAAATCCGGGTTATTATACATGTGGCCTAACCAATCACTCCGACAAGAAGATATATCCATCGGGGGTGTTACCACAAGCAGGTATCCTCACTTTTGTTGAAGACGTTAGGGGTTTCAGAACGGGGTAATTGTAAACCCTAGAATCCACGTAGCTACTTCTAAACCTATCACTCCTTACGTGGAAGGAATCTACCGTATGGAAAGTCACAATTCACCCGAACCCCCACACGCCTATTTACATAGATTAATTATGACATGCAATATGCTCGTGAATTCATACAATCCTATGATGATATAATATCTAATAAACAAATCATTAAAAGAACCTAAATCTAGTAAACACACAGCATACAATCCTAATTCTTGCGATGTAGGGTCCGAAGACCAAAGCACAGTAAATATCAACTTACCTGAAGTCTTCAATGCGATTATGTAAATCGACTTAGTACCTTCAAAAACTGTTAAATGAACAATTATTAGACCTTTATCAATCTCACTCATAGAGAATAGAATAACTTAATACACCATAACAGTCCCATAGCCAACAAATGTAACTAACTAGCAACAACCCATAATAGTTGCTCATTCCATCAATGTGACTTGATAGAAGAGAATTTACTTTACAAAAATGAATCAGCAGAATAGAGAACCATTTGATTCCTACCTTAACATTGAATTATATTAACTTCATATCATTAATCATTAATCTAATCAATAAGACTCTCAATTACTCGATACCATTATCCTTTATTCATCTGTAACAAAGTATCATAACCAAATACTCTAATTCCCTTAACCATTTTACCACTCACAACCCAATAACCAACAATGAAGCATCATTCAACAACAGAGAGCAATAATCAATTAACGACAACCATCAAGAGAGAGTAACATTTCTAATAAAACCAATCCTAAAATCAACATGGCATATAACTCTCTACAGAGAGCATACAACTCACCTATTCCCAAAGGCAGTTCATACAACAGTTATCCCAAAGACATTTCATACAATAGTTAAGGTGACTTTGTACATCCACAATTAACAGCAAAACCTCCATTCACTAAGCAACCTATCATCCTTGAACAACATAAGTCACATACAGTGGCAGAACACCCTTCACAACAATCGGTAATCACACTCCAGCATCATATTCTTCAACTTATTTATCAGCTGAAGTCACAATAAAATGACAGACCCATCATACAAAACAGAATCCAACACATCCAGCATTGCATAACATCAAACCTAAATCTACCAACCACAGAGATTATTTGTCCATTCTATTGATCACTAATAGAGCAGTACACAGAAAACAAAGGACACCCATTTCTGACAGAGAGCATACATCCAAAATCAACAAACAGTGAAGAAGCTTACCAGAAGCCCACGACCAGAGTTCTCCAAAGATGACAAACAGCTCCCATTCTTCCACTTCCTTCTATCATTTCACTGAACTCATAGAGAACACAGCCACTGAACTCATACAGAACAAAGCAAACCCGAGAGCAAAAGCAGAACCAAAACGGGAGTTCCCTGCACCTTCTCCATACTCCACTATTTTCCACATTCTCCATCGCTTGGCAGCAACCCTTCCATTCTCCAGAGAGCCTCACCAAAATGAAGCTGTAGAACCAATCCTTTTCTTCTCTTTTCCATCGTCACTGCCATCGATTTATAGGCAAGAATAGATAATTGGCACAGACAGGAAATTGTACACTTTAAGGAAAACGGTCCACTTACAAAATTCCACGTGGAAATCCTACAAGATGAAGACCTGGAGGAAGCCAGCTCACGGTTCGGTTCAATTCATCCCAGCCTTCACGCTAATTCGTCTCTCCATCAATTTTTGCCTCCAAAATTCGCCACTGCCAATTGCCTATTCCTCCATAGCCGGAAGTCAAAAAGAAGAACATAAACCGTCGACTTACCTCCATCGACGATTCGCAGCGCTTCACTTTCGTTTTTGCGAGCCACGACACGCTGTGCCCTAGTCATCCCGTATGCCGCCCGACGTCGCAGTTCGACGCATCACACCATCGTCGCCCGATGCCGACAGCACGAGCCCGAGCTCTCCCTTTCGCTGTCGCCCCATCGCTCGTCACCTCCCCCTTTCGATCTCTCCTCCCCCCTCTCTGTCTCTCATCTGCTCTCCCTCTCTCTAATGGTCGAAGGCCAAAAATGATTTAATCATTTAACTGAACTGGTTTTTCTAACCGGTTTTCTAATTAAAATCTCTCATTATTTATAACTTTCATCTATTTATAAATATTTCTTTCCATTTATTAATTTTTCCCACTTAATCCCAACTCTAATTATTTATCAAATTCTTAATTCAACCCATTTCAATTAATTTCAAAATTTAACTTTCCATTATTAATTAAAATCGAACAACATAATTGTTTTTGGACCGAACTGAACCAAAACCGGTTCAATCCATATAAAATAATGACGTTCTTTAGTAATATCCCGATAATTTATTCGACTAATTCGAATATCTCCAATTATTTTCTAATTTATTATTTTTAAATTTCGATATAAAAATAGGGATATTACAATTATAGTTCAAATTGGGTGAATTGTGTATGAATAAAACCTTAACGATTAAGTTGTATCTAAATTAATGTTTATATTCTCATTAGTTAATAATAAAAGGTAATTCTATTGAAGAACTATTGACTGCATTCAAGAAAATAGTTTTAGATTTTGGAGACTGAAATGCAAGTACGATAAAGAAGATTTAGAATTGATACTATTGTGCTCGTTGCTTACTTCATATGGTACTTTCATAGAGACTATTTTGTATGGTTAAGACATTCTAACTGTAGAAGATGTTTATGATGTGTAACGACCCGGATTTTCATAAATCATTAAAATGCGTAAAAATTTAAAATTTTCTTTTAAGACAAATCAGAGTGCATAAATCCGAATCGCTACTAACTCTTTCTCAAAACTTGTTGTGAAATGAATACATATGCGGATGCGTTATTAAATAACCATTTGTAAATCATTTCGAAAGCGTAAGAAATCTTAAAATGAAATACGTCATTTAAACATTTCATCTATAAAATAAAAGCATTTCGTCTAATAAATCTTGACCGCTACTTCATGGATTCATAACCGTTTACTTTCATTTGTTCATCATTGTTTACTTTCCTTTACCTTTGCTTTGCCAGCCCGAATCTCATGTGTGTGGAATCTTCCATCCCTGCTCCGTTACATGTTCATCATTTTTTTCTTATCTGTCCATCGTTCTACCTACACCACAAGTAAGGACGTGACCTAACGCTCAGTAAAGAGATGGGGAAAAACAATATGCATTTCTCTCTTTAGTTCTTGTTGGAATGAGGACCACCCAAACCAACTCTTTCATTACGTTCGTTTTGTTCATTCGTTAAGAACTCGTACATCGAGCCTGGAGATTGAGGGTTTTCCTTTGAGATGGCATAGCTGTACGAAACCTAACCTCATGTGTGCATACTAGTCCCTTTCCCGACTTGGTAAGGGTGTATCCTAGCAGCTAGACTAGATCCGGACTACCCATCTACCTCAACTCCCTTTTCCGGCATATACCCGCCTTTAGGGTTCTTTCTTTCTGTCCCGGCATATACCCGCCTTTTGGGTTCTTTCTTTCTTTTCCGGCATATACCCACCTTTAACGTTCTTTCTTTTTGTTGCGGCATATACCTGCCTTTAGGGTTCTTTCTTTCTTTTCCTCACTAATGCATGTGGGTACCATCCGAAGGTTACCCCCTACTTGGTTTCTATTATCATAAAACATATATATTATAAAGTACATTAACGAAAATTGAAACTGAAATGAACATCGAAGTAAACATATATTAAACTTGCGCATACAAAGGATTACAATAATTAAAATGACATGAATACAATAAGACAATAAAATAACGCGCGGCACTAACATGTTCATCGAAATCTAAACTAACACACAAACATGCTTGAATTGATTTCCATGAGGACATACTCAACTATTTCATTACTACCATGCTCATTAGACTAAGCTAATGTTATATTTAGTTCATACTATAATTTCATACTTAAATCTCTTAACATGTGCATAAGAGTCTAGTGAAAGAGTTCAACATACTTCTCCTATGTAAACAAAGTTTATCACCATTTTGCTTCACACCAATTTAATAAAATCATGCTCATTCGATTGCATTTAACTAAAATCAGAGGGTTCCTAAAGAAAACAATCAGAATCAGAAATGACCTACACCATTCATGCATTTTAAAACCCTTGTTCTTTCGTTCATTCAATCTCATCATAGCAGTTTTCATCTTCTACTTTCGTTCATTCTCATCATACATTCCTCTTTCATTTCATCATTCATGAAACCCATAAAGAGTTCATTCGTAGTTTTCTCTATTCTTCTCTAGCTTAATTCACTTTCTTTTTCATTTCATTATTCATCATAACAAGAATAAATTAGACACGAAACTACTCACACACACTTTACTTGGGTGTAGGGCACAAGGCCAAGACAACTCATTCCTTACCTTAGTTCTTTACTGCGCTCAAACACTTAGCCGCTATCCTTTTTCCTAGTTCCAATACCTTTCCGACGTTCTTTCCTGTTGAGCGGAGCGACCGTTTACTCGAGAATTCATATCATACTCACTGAAGTCGTCCAAGCCTGACAAATGTATCAAACGTGAGTATTCATAAATTTATTCTTGACAATAAGCGAAAGTCCCTATACCAATAAATGACTCATTTAATGATCCCAACAAAATTTTCCCAAAATGCATCTAACAACATTCCTTAACTCAAAATCCAATTATGAACATCTACACAAATTTCAGAAATTCAAATATCATTTCTTTAACGTCAATAGATCTCACTTCGACCAACATAGAGATTAAGACCAAACTTCAACTAATGCTTCTCGAATTATAAATTCCCAATTTCAATTGAATCCATAATTCAAAATAACAATCCAAGTTAGGATCTCCAAATCCTTAATTGGCAAATAACAACTATAACAAACAAGGTAATTTTTCTCTACTCTTTCAACTTCAACATTTAATATATTCCAAATATATTATATATTAGCAAGGCAAAACCCTCATTTTGATGTCATCATAAGCTACAGTCCACTATTAAACAAAACTCACCCAATCATATGTTAAACCAAGACAAAAACAAGATCTAATCCCCACAACAATTTATTCCAAACTCCTTTCCATCAAAACAGAACTAGATTAATCCAAGTACAATCCAAACAGAGAATAAAATTATGTTCAGCTCTTCACAATGGCTTACGGCAGATTAAACAAACCAAACTTTCAACTCAAACGACAAATTTTCAACGGGAAAAGATAAAATCCAAAATCGAACAATCTAACTAAAAATTTATCTCCAACAGAATTGAATCACTGTTCTGTTCCACTCACCAAAATCGGAAGATTGTCTCGGTTGGAGCTGACTCGCCGTCGCCGGAGGTTCTCTCCGGAATCCTTCAAATTGATCACTGTACACCTGCAACACGAAATCAACCAACGACTTCTCAAAAACGAACATATCATCGGAATACAACTCGGATCGAAAAATCTCACCCACCGAATAGATCGGAGTCTGTTCGTTGCCAGAATCAAAAAACGGGTTCGGCCTCGAAGCTCTCGTCACAGATCTGAAATTGCCCGCTCGCTGGAGTCGGGAAATGGGTTTGATTTTGGAGCTCCCATCACATATCCGAGATCATCGCCGTGGAAGTCATCGACACTCCAAATCACCGGCATCGATCAGAATCGGGAGTCCGTTCTTCGTCTGCTCGGGAAGTCAACTGTTCACCCTCGGCCGATGTCGTCTGCTCAGACGTCGAAGCCGTTCGTTGCTGTGGTTCACGTCATCGAAGGCCGTTGCCTTCGTTGCCAGAGATCATCGGTCGTCGTCTCGTTTGTGCTCGCCGGTGCAGTTCTGTAGCTGCCCTTGTCGAGAGCCTCCGCTCTCTCTCTCTCTCTCTCTCTCTCTCTCTCTCTCTCTCTCTCTCTCNNCTCTCTCTCTCTCTCTCTCTCTCTCTCTCTCTCTCTCTCTCTCTCTCTCTCTCTCAAGGCCCCTCGGCCGAATGAAGAATAGGGGGAAGGGAGAAGAGAAATCCTAATTCTCTTCCTCCATATTTTTCTTTATTTTTATTTTATTTTATTTTTAATTTAAGCACTAAACTTTGATGTTCCCCAAAATATTTGGTAGGATTTTCCCCCCCAAATTCTTCCTCTCCATCCCTTTTAATTTACCTTCTTTTATTTATTTTATTTCCTTATTTTATTTCTTCACTCTTCACTTTCCTCATTTTCAATTCATCTCTTCCTTCAATACTCATTTTCAATTCATGTCTTCCACTTCCACCTCAACGTCCATCTTCTCTTCACACTCAACTCGATTTCCCGTTAAATACATCACCAAATAACACTCCTAAATACGAGCCGCCATATTTTCGTAACTTCACCAGTGCAATTATACGGGTACAAACATTGCATAATTTACTCAAAAGCTTAACGCTCCTACGCCTTTGGTAATATCTTGATAATTAGGCATCTTAAAATATCGGGATGTTGCATGATGTCCTATTATAAAATAAGAAGATGTAAGCAGATTGTTGTTGGATTCGAGTCTCAAAGAGAATAATTCGTCGTTTATGGTAGAACACGAGAGTCAAACAATAGTTGTAATGATGATGTTTAGGGTTCAAAGAGAATATCAAAGTAAAGGAACCTTGAAAGGACTTGCTCTTTTTGTCTAAAGAAGAGACATATTAAATCTGAGTAATGTAAATTGCATAATAAAATTGAGAGAACTATTGAGAAGAGAAAGCAACCGATAATGTTCAGTGAAGGTGTCATTACAGAAGAAGAAGACCATGATGATAGAGATCTTTTGGTTGTTTCTGAAGAAAACTCAAATTCAAACAAAGGTTGAATTCTAAATTTAGTTTGTTCATTTCTTATGTGTTTCAATTAGAATGCATTTTTGACATATGAGACTATTTCAGAAGGTGTTGTTGTAATGCCCCGCATTATAAAACCAAGTCGTAAAAATTTTTCATTTTCTTTATTCTTAAAACATGATTAATAATAAAAACGTATCAGAGTAAATAAGCAGAAATCACTTCAGAACATATTTTAGTAAAAGTCCACACAAAACATTTAGAGTCATTTGGCCATAACCCTTCAGGTTGAGTCTCGTTGATGACCAAAGATCTTCTCTGGTAATGCCTCCTCCTCCACATGGATATCATCTGCATCACGGGTAATATAGTGAGTCTAACGCCCAGCAAGAAATAGAATATAATGCTTGTGCTTATGCAATGCAGTCGTTCTCCAGAAAAGAACCTATCTTTTCTCCCTTTACATTTCCTTATCAGAGAGAGGTTACATCTGTTGGTTGGTGTGGACTAACCAACTTCATGCCTACATGGTTGGAGGTTTCCATCAAGGGTGTTCCCACCTACGACCTTCACCATTCTCTGTCTTTTCTGACGTTGAGAACTAACAGTAGAATACATCTGTTAGTCGATGTGGACGAACCGACTCCAACCTCTACATAAGTGGAGATTTCCATATAGGGCGTTCCCACCTACGACCGTCACCCTCTCTCCCGAACCCTCACACGCCTATTTTTCATTTATTCGTTCATTTCATTTATCATGTCATGCATATGTCACATTTTCATAAGCCTTATCATGATGCATGAATGTCATTTCATATCTATTTCATAAGAGTCCTCAAAGTATAAGGTTCACAATAATTAAAGCATAAAAATAGTCCCGTAATGCAAGGCCTCCACTGGCCACCACATCCTATTTCTTACCTTCGAAGAATTTTCCCTCGTTCCTTAGCGCATTTAACTCTTTATCCTTTTTCCCGTTAATACTTTCAAAATAATTATCATTTGTTTATTATAATCCTAACTTTGATATCATCATTCTTATTTCTGATTTTATCTTTTTTGTTAAACGTAGATAGTATCGATCATGAATATTCCCAAGAAAGATTGGAGGGTCACAATGGTCCGTTTAAATACCAGTCTTCTAGACAGAACTTACTTACACAATACAATTACACCACTAATTGAAATAATATTTCTAAAATAATAATAGTGCAATAATAATAATATTAGGGACTAATATTCATCAACTAATTCTATTAATAAATTTAAGAAATGGAAATCGTCACCAATAAAATCCAAAAGGAGTTCTGTAATTCCTTCCCGCCAAAGTTCCTGTCTATTTCTTCATTATTATCCCCACTTTCCTTTGCACTAATTTCCTCCCCTTCAATTTATCCTCTCTCCCTTACTCACTCTTCTTTCCCTCTCCACACCTCACTTCTCTTCTTCTCCTACCTTTGTGATTTTTCCCTTCAATTTCACTGCCTATTTATAGGCATTTTCCACTCCTTCAACAGCTTCCACGAATGGAGATGTTAGGCAGAAGTTAGGCGAGCGTTTAGTACAGACAATTCTGTCGGCATCCTTCGAGTCTGGTCGATATCCATGTGACCGCATGTGGAATGGCGACCGCCCTTAAGTAAAATCCATGTCATCTGCGCCCGCTGTAAATCCAACTCTCGCAGAATTATGTGAGTCCGGTCGATACCCATGCGACCAGAACCTGACTGTTGATCGGACCAACACAAATATCATGCGACCGGACCAACACAAACTGCCGTTGCCTTTTCACTTTACAAAACGCCGACATTTCTTCAATAAATAATTCCATTTAACACCTATCCCCAAATAAATTCTTAACAATAATTTCCACAAATTTCCAATAAATATCTAAACATTCCTTACGCTCAATTATTTTCTCAATTATTTTCACTTAATTCCATTACGAGAAATCGGGGTATTATATATCATGAGAAAATTATTCCAAAATCTCCAAAATTCATAAATAATATATTTTTAAACCCAATTAAATTTTGGGGTATTACAGTTGTATTAATGACTAATAATACACTTTGTAAGATAGCAACTATTAATACAATACAAAATCAAAATATTTGGTGAAATTGTTAGGATACTGGGTAAGGTGTGATAAGTTCCCAATTTGAAGAATAATTTGATCTCGTTGAGCACTCTTGGTTCAAAAAAGTATAAGTACAGTAATGTAGCTGGAGTTGTGAATATCAATAGAGAAGCTCTCTCTATGTTGAAGGGACATAAAAGGTATACAAATCTATATGTGTCGCAGGGTTTCACAATTATTGGTAGTAAGGATGTTAAGTTCATTATCTCCACTTCTAAAGGATTGTTTTAGAAGACTCAGAAGAAGTCAAGTTCTCAAGTGAAGTTCAAGTTTGAATCTGGATCTACATCAAAGTCTATATGTCAATCTCATATAGATGTTCAAGGTGATATCATCATCACATCGTTATCAGTTTTAGTTTCACATCAAAATTCTATCATGAAAGGCAGATCCAAGAGAGAGGTTGAAGCTTTTCGGTGATATGGTGAAACTAGATTAGTGGGTTATGCATTCAATGTGTTTGAGGGTATTGATTCAAGTTTGGGGTTTTTAATATATTCATATACAGTTCACTACGACAACTCTAATAGTTAGATGATACAATGGAGGAAGAGATGAGATTTCTTCTCAAGTATGTCTTTCTAGTTTAAGCATTGCTTAAACTTAGTTGGTATTAGTTGTTGAACTTTACTCTTTAGGGGCTTTCATGGAAGTGGAGGTTATTTTTTTAGAGTTTTGTGTATTTGATCCTTGCATTAGAATTTCTTTAAAGATAAAGACTGTCAAAATTCAGTATTTTGGATTATTTTGGGTTAGGCTAAGCAGTTTGTGTATTGGATATCTCTTGTAGAATTCATGTTAATGTGAAGATTGTTAGAATTCATTGGAACCAAAATTTTAGTTGGGTTGGATCATACTCATATTCAATATTAGAGTTTTTTCTTACATCCCTTGATATAGTGTTGCTTTAATCGCAAAACTCACTTGTACATTGATTTGGAGATAGTGAATTCTCTTCTGTTTGAGGTTTTTTTTTTCCATTAGAATTTTCCACGTACATCTTGGTGTCTCATTTTTGCGTTTTTCTTTTTTCATATGTCGTTCCATTTTCAACAAGGTATTAGAGTTTGGTTGAGAGATTATTGAATCTGAGTTTTGAAATTCATCAAAATATCAATTTTCTTTAATCATTCTGCATCGAACAAGAATTTTTGTAATTTTTCAAAAAATTACAATTTTTAGGAAAAAAAAAATTATTCCCCTTGCCATCATCTTCTTCTTAAAGACTTGTTCTTTTATGCACACAGAAATAGCAATTATCAATGGTTCTTGATTAGATTGGTCATCCATTCACCCATTGAAGATCACAATCCTCCATCCACTACCTACCATCTCTGATCGGAGCTCTCTTTCTGCAAGCCTCTTCACCATGGAGAAGAAACATGTCTGCATGCCTCCCTAATTTTGAGTAGAATTTTGTTTCTAATGTTTTGATTTTAACATCTGTTTCATATTCATAGTTTTGTTTTGCCTGCGAAGGTTTTGTTGGAAAAATTATGATTTTTCCAAATATATTCAAACTCTAAGAATAACTTTTGGTGAAAAGTTCAAAATTTGTTTGAATTTTGGTTAAAATACAAACTTTAACGTTTGAGATTTTGAAGGGAGATTTGTGATTTTTTTGGTGGATTTCATTTGATAGTTTTGGAGATTTAGAATAACAGAAATATCTTAATCTTCGATATTATTTTTGGTTAAAATTCAACCAGGTTGGAATTTTATAATATTTGCATTGTTTGACATATGTTTGATAATTTGGAGTTGATCAGTTAATGTCAAAATATTTGAATATGTCACGATCCGCAAGGGACCTAAGATAGAACGGGGAGCAACCCGGCCCAAAAGAACCGAATCACCCGACCATTTTTCTCTTAAATTTTATTAATTAACAACGTAAGACTTGAAATATTAATTATAAGCCACGACCAGATAAATATGGGCTTAATAGGTCCAATAGTGATATCTAATATCATAATAATATACTCAAAAATAAATAATGGTGTGGAAATTAAATATATGATTACAATAATACAGTTAAAGTATACCTCACAAAGTTATCTCTCAATGGAGAATACTAAAATATAAACAGAACTCTGCCGGATCTAAACTTGACTTGGCAACTGAAAATCCAACTGGTAAAATAACCGTGAAAGGTGTTATTGGGGTGAGTTGACTAAACTCAATAGAGATTATGTTTTTAAAGAAAAATTCTATTAAAAGGATATTTAAGCATGCATGAATTTAAAACTCACGTTTTATAAATTTCTTTCAGAAAAAAAATATACAAAAGGGCATGTGTGAAATCACTCACTAATATGTGGTACGTAATTAAAATAAGTTATTATTGTAAAAATTAAAAATCACAATGAAAATGAAGCTACTCACGGACTCCGAGCACACCATGTCATAGGCATATAAAGGTGATGCTTAGCGATCGCAAAAGCAAAAGAAATACCTTGATCAGGTTTAGGGATTCACAACCCAAGGACACGACACATACAACTATCCTATTATCTATTTTAACTTTAGGGATTCAAACCCAAGGGCATGTCACACATCCCCTATTACCTATTTCACAACAAACAAATACATTACACACGTTAGAATGTGTGAAAATAAAACGGACCCCAAACCGAGTTGATCAAACTTGATTCGCACGATCAAGTTAATCCAAAAATATTTAAATGTATGCTTGATTAAAACGTGTACAATGAAAATATAATATAATGTAAAAATCTGAGGGTCATAAAAATGGACGGGTTGTTTTTAACATGAGACAAATCTTGAAATATTCACTTTAAAAAAATTATGTAATGCAGTGCATAAAAATAAATCCCTACCTCGAAGTGACTACAACTGATTTAAAGCCCAATGATTCAAATCCAACAGTCCACGAATTTAACTAAGTAATCAGGTACTTATCCAAAAATAGGGTATTAATTTTTAGGTAAAATTTTATACCTTAAACTTTCTAATTACTATTAAAAATTAAATTAATTAATTGGGCTGAAAAGTTCTAAAATTTTGGCCCAAAACATAAGTGGATAATGGCCAAATATATGACTTGAAATATGATCCAGGTAAGCTTAATCTGTGAGCCAAAACAGATTTATAAAAAAGTCCAAAAATAAGTCCAAATATTAAAATGGACCAAAAGCCCATTGGTTTGGTATGCAGTTTGCAGACTAGACCAAGCCCAAGCCCAAGAGGATTTCTTCCTTGGGCCTGGACGAATTTTGTCCTTCCTTGTTTTTAAGGATCGCGATCCACGAGCCTCACCTTGTTTGCAGGGAATCGCAATCTAAACAAAGATGAATCACTGTCTATGTCTTCATTCCTTCGTGGAGAGAGCTCAGATTCAGACGACATCAGCATGACCGATATCGTCTTTGGCCGAAACTTCCAGTCTCGGCTATCAATTCAAATGGCTGAGGACAAAGTCGCGAAACCTCAACTCAAGGTCTCCAGCACCGAAGTCGGCGACCCCAACTACGAAGTTATTCATTAAACTAGAAATCAGAAGTTGAAATCTCAAAATTTTATATCAACACCAGCAAACAAAGATGTGAATCAACTTACCTTCACTGGCAGTCTCTGATTATTAGAATTCCCAAATCACACATAGTAATACATCGTTCATCCATCCCGACTCCATGTTAAAGGTAATTTCTATCATTCACAGAAAAAATTTAAATTTTGCATCCAAATTTTAGTTTCTGCAACAATTAGGATTTCAATGTATGGGGAAAAGAAATTTACCGAGGATGGGCAAATCTGACTCACAGCTTTGCCCAAAATTTCACCTAGAGGTCCTTGAATTCTTTCTGCAAAGACTTGAATGTAGAAAGGGGATTTTGAAATGGGAAGAGGGGAATGCGGAAACGAATGAAAGACAGAGCAAGGAAGGGGAAAAGGGGAGGGGGAAGGGAAGGGAGAAGTTTCCTTTCATGATTTGGAACGTTCCCCAAATTTTAGGGCAAGTTACAAAAATAAAAGGGAAATAATCTTTTTCCTTAAAAGAAAATTTACCAGATATTACATTTTTCCCCACTTTCAAAATTTCATCTCCGAAATTTTAAACAATCTAGAGGATACTATTGAACCAATGAGAATACTTAGCCATCATATTAGATTCAATATTTCAAGTTGCTTCTCTTTCACAATAGTTCTTTCACTAAACAAGGACAGGAGGTATTTCATGACGACGTAGAACTTTGATCTCACTATTTGGAATTCACTCGAGTTCTTTGTCATAAGATACATCCGCCTAAAAAGGTATTTCAATTCAATAAATAACATGCGAAGGTTCTAGAATACTTTCTCAGCATAGAAACATGAAAGACATTATGAACATAATTCAACTAAGGTAGTAACAACTCCAATCGATAAGCCACTAAACTAATCTGTTCAATAATCATAAAATGACTCATATATCTTGGAGTTGGAGCTAATTTTCCTTTCATACTGAAACGACTAATACCTCGACGAGGTCACACTCTTAAGAACATAAAAGCATTGGCTTCAAACTCTACTTCATTCCGACAGAGGTTTGCATAACTCAATTTTCGACTTCGAACTGCACTCAATCGCTCCTTAATCAATTGAACTTTCTCAATTGTCTCATGAATCAAATTAGACCTGAGAGTATCACACTCTCGGTTTGTAGTCTAACATAGCGATGATTTGCACGGTCTTCCATACAAAGCTTATATGGCAAAAACACCAATACTAGTGTAATATCTGTTGTTATAAACAAATTTCACTAAAGACAAGTGATTCACCTAATGATCTCTGAAATTCATAATAAAATATCCCAACATATCATTGAGAATCTAGTTCATACGCTCAAACTGACAATCTGTTTGAGGATTGTGTATAGTACTCAAATTAAGTTTTGTGTCCAAAGCTCTCTAAAGGGATCTTCAAAATTTTGACGTGAATCTTGAATTTCTATCAGAAACAATACTCAATGGGACATCATGAAGATGAACAATGCTCTCGATATACAACATATTCAGTTTTGTCAAAGAGAAATGTAATACCCCAACTTTTTATATCGGGATTTAATAAAGATTAATTAGATATTTATTGGGGTATTATCAATAACGTAACCGATAAGTTATTATTTAGGTAATTTATTAGATGACAATGAAGATTCATTGAGAGTCTTTAGACTAATTGAACAATTATTGAAGATTTAATTAATGAAAACTTAATTAGAGAATTTAAATTGGATCAATAATCATTATCAAGCGATGTTCAGAATAAGTCAGAAGTTAGAAGTGAGTCGATTAATATATATATATATATATATATATGTTAATTATGTAAGTGAGATTAAAGTTGGAATAAAAAGAAGAAGTAAATATTATAAATAATAGAAGGAATGAGGGGGAAAAGTAGAGGAAGTGGGCGGCAAGGGAAATAAAAAAAGGAGGGAATGATTAAAATAAAGAGAAGTAATTGAATAAAATGGATTATTTATAAGATAGAGAAAATGGATTAAATAAAAGGATGTTAAGTGAAGAAAATGATTTAAGGGAGAAAAGGGTAGAAGGCTCTCAGGGAGTTCTCCTGAGACTCGAAGCGGGTAGTACGACATTGGGCACCTATCAGTTTGCTACCATTTCTACCCATACAGGATAGCGTCCCCTACGGAGAGCTACGTTTCGTGCTAGGTCACGTAGTAAATGCTCGGGGCTCTTTGCTTACGCTTATAGCTCTTATACCAAATTATTAAGCGGAATATTTAATTTCTGGTATTAATACTATTTCTAGGATCATCTAATAGAATTAAATGATTAAATCTAGCAGTTGTTAGAGATTCTGGACATTCAGATAATTGTTGTTGTAATAATTGTTTAAATCGATTTAAAAATCGTTCGAAGGCTAGAAATTCCTATCTAGTATATTCTTGTGATTCTGGTGTAGGATCTATATCATCGAGTAATCTTTTATCTAATTCTTCAGGATAGTCTTTTAAATAATCATCAATATAATTAATAAAATCTTGGACTTCTATTTTATCAAGAAAATTTATATATTCTAGATGTTCCATAATTTTTTCAAAAGTCATTTTTCTATATATTATTTTGTCTTAGTAATTAGGTTTGTTTGTTCTATCATTAATTTGAGACTTTTTTGATTTATCGTTTGCATCTAGATATTAAGTAATATGTTTTTCTAGAATTATTTTGAATTGATATATAAGTTGTTCTAAGGCTAATAATTCTAATCGTGTATATTCAATTGTTTCTATGGGTAGATTTGTTTCTGTTACTTCTTTTATTCTTTTTTCTATTTCTTGAGGAAATTGTTGTAAGTATTTGTCTAAATAAGTTTTCATTCCATTTACGTCATTGGTATCATAAAAATTGATAAAATGTAATTTTTCGATAACTTTTTCATAATTTCTTATCATTTTGTAAGAAATTAAAGAATCTTCTTGTGATAATTGTGGTATAAGTATTCTTCAAATATCGATGTTCTTACGGATAAGGAAGATACGAAATTGTCAAACATTAATAAATATTACCTGATTGATATTACCTGATAAACTGGCGATGGTAGAGATATTAGACAGAGATAGAAGCTTTCGATCCCTCCAGAGTATTACCTCAAGGATCTTAACATCCAGCACGAAGCTGAATGGAGAGGAAACGCAGGCGAGACTTACACCAACTGCTCTGTTGCTTTCAACTCTGAGTATTCCCAACTGAGAATACCCTTATTTATAGGAGGGGGTCAAGCTCTCTACAGACCCTTAGGGGTATATTCCCGGACAGACTCTTATATTTACATTGACATAAAGAAAAAAGAATATATTCCCTGACAAGGAATATATTCGTTACAATCCTGACATAAAGAAAAATAAAGGCTAAAGCTCTAAAGAAAAAGCTAAAGCTAAGGGAATATATTCCCTGACACACGCTAATGTACAAAAATAAAAATAAAAACTCAAGTGATTCCCGACAGTGGGAATCACCCGTACAATAATTACATTACATTATTGAAAAAGATGATAGAAACGAATATATTCCTTAATAGTGTATAAGGAATATATCTACTGGATTGTAGATATTCTTCTGTTGAGAGATTCTTCTCTGATTGTAAATATTTTGTCTTCATTCTTCTTCGAAGAGATTGTAAACTTTTGGGTTATCATAATTGCATAAGACTTCTGATTCTTTCTTCTTTTTTTATTGATTTTGATTTTGTCTCCATTTATGTCTTTCGCAAGATAATAGATAGTCATTATATTTGATGTCGAGTTCGAATGCTTCTTGACTTCTGATAATTTGTCTGACGGCATTAGAAATGGTTCCTCTGCTATGCCATTTATTTTGTCTGATGGCTATGGTAATAAGACAGTCGGTGTATACACTTGGATTTGTATAGAGAATAGGATGAATATCACTGAGATCAAATGCTGATATTCTGATTTGTTTGACTTGACTTTGAGCTCTTGGACTAAGATAGATTTCCGGTCCTAAATGTTGATAAACAAGATCATATTTCTTTTTGATATAAAGATATTCACAGAAATACCATTGTTGTTCTTCGCTTGGAACTAGAGAGTAATCGATGAGATCGTTGAGATCTGATAATAAATTGATTATTTCTTTATCACTGATATAAACTGCGACACTAGATATTCTTGAAGTAGGAACATAAATCTTCATTTCCTGAGATTGCTTTTCTAAAAGTGATCGATAGTTTTTCTGATGATGAACTTGTAGAAATGATGTCAATTTATAGGAAAATGAAAAGTAATTAGGATAGGTCTAATAATAGGGTTTATATTGAAGTCAAAGGCTAGAGAATCACTTTTCATCTTTCGGTGATTTGAAAGAGAGAAATTAATAGAGTAAATTTAAAGTAGGATAGTAGGTAGGTTATCACTTCCATTTTGAATAAGTTAATTTGAAATAAAGGTATGAGTGATTGGTCGAATCCATCACTATAAGGGTAAAATAGGTAGATAAGTGAGTAGTCCGAGACATACGTCACTTTATATGATTGTAATGGGAAGTGGGAGCACAAGCTCTTAATAAGATATTCGAATCAAAATTCGATGAATATAAGATTCATTGAGCAAAAACTCTATTTAGATATTTTGAACTGAAGTTCGTGAGCAAAAACTCTGATTAGATATGGTGAACCGAAGTTCGTGAGCAAAAGCACTGATTAGATATTATTGAACTGAAGTTCATGAGCAAAAGCTCTGATTAGATATGTTGAACCGAAGTTCCGAGCGAAGGCTCTGATTAGATACTTTTGAGTATAAAACTCGAGTAAAGTATTCATACCTGTCGAAAGATATTAAATCTGAATATGCTTCCACTCTTGTAAGAGTATCTGCAAAATTATTTTTTTTTCGGATTTGATATATTTAATATAAGGTTGATATTGATGTAGTTGAAGTTGCATCTGATTAGTCTGCATTTTCGATAATCTTCTTGTAATTTATATCTCTAGAAACCTGTTACATACTTAGAATCTGTTCTTAGTTCAAATCGAGTTCCAAGTAAATCAATTTTCCTTTTTTTTAAGATCTTAAAACATGCATATGTTTCTAGTTCTTGAATAGGATAATTTTGTTCAGTTTTAGAAAATGTTCCAGAAATATATCAACATAATTTCGTTGGAAGTTTTTCTGTTTTATTCGTTAGATTGCTTTCTATATATTTTCCTTGAATGAAATTTCCTAAAGAATCTAAATTGAGAATATTTTTTCCATTAATTATGGCAAGCATACATCCTGCCCAAGTGTCTTGTGAAGCATTTGTTTCGATAATAAAAAATTCTTGTATGTTTGGATTATATAATATTGGTAATATTTGACATTGTTGTTTAATGGTTTTCATTAATTCTGTATCTTGATATGTCCATGACCATGGTATTTTTTCTGATAATTTCTTTTGTAAAATCTTTCGTTCTTTAGCCAATGCTTTAAGAAATCCTTGATCAGAAATATAATTAAGACATCCTAAAAATCGTTGTATTTATTTCCGATCTTGTAATTGATCTGAGAATTTATGTAATCCTTCTTTGATGTTTGATGTGAGTTGAAGTTTTCCGTTATGATTGATTTTTAATCCTAGATATTCGACTTCTGTTTGTAATAATTTTGATTTTTTCTGAGAAATAATTAATCATTTTTCTTTGCATCTATTTAAAACTTTTAGGGCTGCATTAATATGACATTCTTTGTTTCCTTATGTAAAAATGATAATATCGTCAATGTATGCTAGGGAAATATCATCTAGTCCTTCTAAATTTTGATCCATAAATCTTTGATATATTGAGGGTGCTTGTTTTAATCCAAAAGGTAAAACATTCCATTCAAATTGTTTTTGAGGTGGACAACTAAAGGCTGTTATTGGTTTAGTATTTTCATGTAGTCGTAACTGCCAGTATCCTGATTTAGCATCTAATGTACTGAAATAAGTATTTCCTTTAAGTTTTTCTAAAATGTATTCTTTTCTTAGTAATTTATAACTATCTCCAATAGTAGCATCATTCATTTTTTTATAATTTATTACCATTCTTCGTTTTCCTCTTTTAATTTCATTTTTATTTTCGACATAGAAAGTGGGGGCGCTATGAGGACTATGACTTTCTCAGATAATACCTAAATTTAAGAGTTATTGACATTCTTGTTTAAATTCTTCAACGTCTCGGATACTATAGGGAATTCTATTAGGAACATTAATTTCATCAAGTGGATGTTTAAGTTTAATACTAATTTCTTCTGTATTTGTGTTTTTTAATTGATTTAATGGATTTTCACTACATACAGTTTGAAGTGTATTTTCAAGAATTTGTTGAGATGTATATAAAAAGTGAATAGTATTTATTGTTTCATGTGCTACAAGTTTGATTATTTCAGTTTGAGAAATAATTGGTGTGTGATAGTAATTATTACTTTTCAAAACTTTTATGTAAAAATATTAACTTGTACTATTCAAAAGACAATACAATTAATCATAACTTTTTATTCCTCAAAAAACAGTTTATGATTTATTATTCTTATTCTCATAAGAGTTTTTCATATTACTAAAATTATGATATATTATTCCATTATTATTATAATCGTATCTTTATTACTTCTTATTCTACTCTGTCTTTTAGTTTTCTTTATTATTAAGTGTTTACTTCAAAAATCAGTATTTACAAATAGAACATTTAATGTTTATCCACCCACTTCATTAGAACAATATATACATGATATTAATCATGAATGATCAATACATTTACGATCTTAATGATTATTAATCCATTTATTCATTTCTCCTAATATAATAAATAATGAATAATATAGATGAAGTAACAAAATTACAAATTCATAATCTACATATTAAAAATTTAACTTCTGAATTTAGTAATCTACCAGGAGTTCCTTTCCAAGAAAAAATTATTATATTACCAAAAAATCTTCCTACAGGAACTCAGTATTCAATCGGAACTTTTAATTCTTCGTTAGAAACATCTGATAATTCCAAAATTCAATCTCTTTTAAACAATGTTATGGAAATTTTGTCATATCTTATTATTCATCATAATACAAAAGATTTACAAGAAATACAAAATAATGTGATTAATACAAACGAATATATAACAGAATACTACTATAAAAATAAATACAACATTAACACTATAACTAAAATAGTTAAAGAAAATCCAGACAGATTAGAAAAAATTGAACAAAACATTTCTGAATTAAAAGAGAAAAATCAATAATACTCAAATTATGATAATAACTTTTGATTCCTATATACAAAAATATTTAGGATAAATACAACTATGAATCCCACACCTCAACCATTAGCTTTAAGTAAACGATGAACTTTAAAAAATCCTAATGCTACTTTTATTAAAACTATTATTCATAATAAATCTTATTTTGCCTATATTGATATTGGCTCCACTTTATGTTTCGCAAAATGACATGTACTTGAATCATGGATTAAACTTGACAAACCTCTTAAAATCATTGTAGTCGATAAATCTGTTCATCTAATATGGTATGTTGGTCATTATATTCCCCGACGAACGGGGAGCTGTTCAGCAAGGCTCGGCCTCAGAGTGTCGACGCGAGGAGGACGAAACGAGGAGCTAGGGCTCGAAGTGGCGAATCTCGCGGGATGGATCGACGAAGCTCTGGGTTGAGTGACAAAACGGCGATGGTAGGTGTGGGTGCAACCGACGCTTTTGAGTTGGAGGATACATGGGGTGTTTCTGTGAAGGGCAACTCGGGTTGAATTCTTCTCAGGCATTCTCAGACATTGGAAGGGGTGGTCAGTTGGTCTAGGCAGCTTCTTCTCGGTGTGGTAAGTCCTATGTGATTTAATATTCGGCTTCCTATGCTGATGGTTTTCCTTCGGTTATTTTGGGTTGTCATGTGGTATTGACCGATTATGCAGTGGCTATTGTGAGGTGAGTTTGGGTCTGTCGTGTTTGGTTTTGCTGTCGGATGTTGTTGCGGGTTGCTACTTGTCCTCAGGTATGCTTCTGGTATGACAACTCTTCTTGAATTTTAAGACTTGAATTGGTGGGTTGATTGAATTCCTGTGATGATCATAAAATGTTGTCTTGGATGACGAATATAAATCGGCTGTTTGGTAATGGTAGCTTAATATGGAAGGTTGAGATATTATGCCTTGTTGTTGTGATGGTGGGCTATTATGATAATCCGTTGGTCTGAAGCATGTTAAGTTTAATTTTCTGAATGAATTATTTACTATGTTTGGTATAAGCTGTCAAATCGAATTGGATTGAATTGGAGTGTTGTTTATAACCTCCACTGTTGATGTTGAGGATTGGTGCTCCGTTGGTTGGATTTCATATTCTATATCTCGGTTACAATTTATTGGACATTGTTGTATATTTATAATATGTTACTTGGGTTTTATGAGCTATTTAGATACTAGTTTGGTAAACTTTAATTTCGGGAAACCTTTAAGTGATTGGGTATTAATTTGGATTAAGCAATTCTATTCCCTAACAATTGAGAATTAACATTATCAAATTATTGGCAATAATGGACTGCAAAAATGAGATTAATAATTAGAGACTTTTAATAATAATTAAATGTTATTAATTGTGAATGTATTAAAAAGGAAGGGAAAGGATAACAATCAAGTGCTTAAACGCGTTAAGGACTCGAGGTAAGTTGAAACTTACTGTGTTTTGGTTTTCGGACTCTACATCGCAAGAATTAAGATTTGCATGTTGTGTGTTCTTTTAATGATATGTTTATTAGACATTCATACGATCATATAGGACTGTAGGTATTTATAGGCATATTGCATGACATACCTAATATATGTAAATAGGCATGTGGGGGTTCGGGAGGATTAAGAATGGTTGTCGTGGTAACACCCAATTGGAGTGTCTACCCCCACTTAGGGGGCACGGAGGCACAGGTTAAGCCAAGAGAATCGTAAGATTCTTAATTTTCTTGTACTGAAATCCCCAATGTCTTCAACAAAGCGACTGGGTATGGTCGTGGTGACACCCTTATTGGCGTGGTTCCTCTTCGGAACCATAGGTTAAGCCATGAGAGCAATTGACTTATCCATCACCCCAAACTAACAGATGAGATACGGATCTCCTCTGTAATGCATTGTGTGAGCATGCATCATATTTGTATTTCATTTTCTTATATCACTTACTGAGCGTTAGGCTTATTAGTTAGGTCTTGTGATGTAGGTATCGTACGAGAAAACAGAATAACAGGTCAAAGACAGTTGATGAAGCATTTGCACTGGTGGATCTTGTGGCTGGCTGGGCTAAAGCGTTTTAAAAGGAATTTATCTGTAAAGAGGGTTTGTAAATTATTTAACATTCTTTAATGTTTTGTTTTACTTCCGCTGTGTTTTATAAAAAGATTTTATTATTTATATTGCAATTTATAAAAGGGTTTTAAGAAAAGAGTTTTAACGCTCGGGTTTTATAACAAAAATTTTTAAATTTCACATGATTTTAAAGTAAATAAAAACTGGGTCGTTACAAGAAATCTATTCTGACATGAATAAAATGTGTGGATTTGGGAAATCCATCAACAACCACACACACTGTGTCAAATATTTTTTTTTTTTTTTGCACTAACCTAAGCAAACTGATCATGAAATCCATGGTAATCCTATCCTATTTCCACCTAGGGATAGACAAAAGCTGCAATAACCGAACTAGTCTCTGATGTTCAGTCTTAATCTGTTGATAAGTTAAACACCTTGTAACATACTCAGCTACATCTCATTTCATTCCAATCTGTCATTACTGACGCTTAAAATCATAATACATTTTCATGCAGCCGGGATGAATAACAAATCTAGACTTATGACTTTCGGCAAAAACTTCTTGCCTCAAATCTAAATCACTAGAGATAACAACTCGAGTTTGAAGAATAGGAATTTATCAGAACGGATTTCCTAACTATCAAATTGCTCAAGAGCTTGAGTCTTCACGAATCTTTTGTTTAACTCATCATCAAACTCCTGCAAATCTATCACACGTAGCAAAAGTGTAGAGGTTGCTATTAAATTAAAAACTTTAACTATATGACCATCTTTCTGGTATTATAGCTCATAATCTTCAATAATTAGACATCTCTTCCAATCATCCAACTTAAACTAGAAAGAGATTGTTGAGGATAACAACTCAATGCATCAGTTACAATATTAGCTTTTCCAAGATGATAATCCAAAGTGAAGTTGTAATCCTCCATATACTCAACCCAACGATGTTGTTAGAGATTCAAATCACGCTACAAGAAGAGATACTTTAAATTTTTATGATATGAAAATATTTCAAATTTGGTACCATACAAATAACTTCACCAAATTTTCAAGGTGAAAATAATAGCTGCAAGCTCCAAGTTGTGAGTAGAGCAATTCCTCTCATGCGTCTTAACCGTTGAGATGCATAAGCTATAACTTTATTTTATTGCATTAGAATGCAACACAAATCAACTCTTGGTGCATTTATATAAACTACATACGGCAAACCCTCATAAGGTACTGCTAAAACCAGAATAGTAGTTAATTCAACTTGAGTTCATCAAAAGCTATCTGACATTTTTAATTGCAAATAAATTTCACATCTTTACAGGTCAACTGTGTTAGCAACATAGCAACAGAAGAAAATTTTGTACTAATCAACGATAATAATCAACATTACTTAAGAAGCGGTGGCTTCCAATCTAACATGATCTCAATTTTAGCTAAATCTACGAAAATGTCATTTTGAGAAACAATAGAGCCAAGAAATTTCACTTTAGTCATCCAAAAATAGCACTTTTCATGTTTTGCATATAACTGATGCTCTTTCAGCGTTAGTAAAAAAAATTTTCAGATATTCCATAGGTTCATCTAAAGTCTTAAAATATATGAGGATATCTTTAATGAAGGCCACAACAAACTGATCAAGATATGGTCGAAAGACCCGATTCATGAAATTCATAAAAGTAGCTGGTGCATTAGTCAAATCAAACTGAAACACCATAAATTCAAAATGTCCTTAATGAATCCGAAAAAATGCTTTCGGAAAATCTTTTTCACATAATTTCAATTGATGATAACCTAATCTCAAATCAATATTCGAGAAGTATATAAATCCTCCAAGCAGATCAAATAAGTCATTAATCCGTAACAACAAATATTCATTCTTGATTGCCACAAGATTCAATTTCTAATAATCAATGCATAGACGAAGTGAACCATCATGCTTCTTCGCAAACAAAACGGGCGCATCCCACGGTGAAATACTATTATGAATAAACAATTTTTGCAACAAAACACTCAGTTCATTCAATTTAGTAGGAGCCATAAGGTATAGAGAAATTGAAATTGGAATAGTATTGAGCATCAAATCAATGCAAAGAAATCAATCTAGTGGTCGGGTGGCAACCCAGACAGATCCTCAGGAAAAACATCAAGGTAATCACAAACCACTGCTAAATCAGAATCATGCCTGACTGTAACAAAGTCACCGCTAATAGTAAAAATACTCTCGTAATGCTCCAATTTCCTCCGACCACCAAAACAGGCTTGCAAAACAGGATCAACAGGAAATATACAGGTATTACATGGATGCACTAGGATCTTTCCATTTCCAACGTAAGGGTAATGTTTCACCAATAATAGTCAATCTTATCTTTGTACAGGTTCGAACAATTCATACCTAGGATTATATCACACTGATCCATAGGTATAACTATCAAATCAACAAAGAATTCATATCTGCCAAATATAAGGGTAGCAGATTGAACAATGAGACACATTTCATATATCTTATTCAAGGAAAAACTCAAAATCACAGAATTTTCTAGTTTCTCTACAGTCACACTTTCCTGTTTTAAATCATGATATACACATATCATATTCTTGCAATGATCAACGTTGAAATAGTTGTTTCCGAACATTGTCTAAAACTGAGTCCATATCAACATAACTATCGGTTAATCCAACTTAAAAGACTTCTACCATACTTCGAACATCTTCTCGAAATAGAAGGTTGCAAACTCAACCTAATACTTCGATGGAATTCCAAAAGCGTTTGTAACATCCCATAACTTTTTTCGTCTAAAAATTTTCTTTCTTTTAAAAACACTCGTAAGGGAAAACTAGAGTAAACATACAGCGGAAGTCTCAGAGTAAACATACAGCGGAAGTCTTTCAAACTATTAAATAAACACAAGTAAAATATTAACTTAAAACAGTTTTAAGTCATAAAACACTTAAAAGCTTTTTAAACATTTAAATACATTTATTTCATTTCCGTGAGCCATAACCCAAGGTCAAAGTCGCCAACAACACAAACCCCCAACCTGGTAATACTCCATTAGCTACGTCCTTTAACAACTTCATCCATTTATCGACTCCTTACCTATATCAACGGAACCTAACTATGAGCCTAAAACTCAATAAGTGGTATAAACGTAAAACATGAAATACACATATAATTTTTGTAACATCCTATACATTTTTCAATTTTGCTTATCTGTTACTGTTCATGTTTTTTACTGTTATTTATTCTGTTTTTGTGCCGGGCGTATCCAACTGGACCACAAAAACTGCTATTTATTGTTCCTGTCTTTTACTATTATTTAACATGTTTATGTGACGGGCGTATCCAACTGGACCACACAAATATCCATTTACTTATCTTTGATTTCTGTGCTGGGCGTAACCAACTGGACCACAATTATTTACTTATCTTTTGTTTCTGTGCCGAGTCTCACTCAAACTCTAGAACCTCATACTCTCACGGTTTGCATCCAAAGAATATCCTCAATATCCTTTCACAGACCAATCATTACAACTCCTTCCTCATTGTCTGCTAACCTCCAAAAGCTCACGGTTTCCATGAAAATTCAGTAGAGTAACCCCGTGGTTTTCCTTCTCCCAAACTTTGCTGCTTTCCATCACTATTTATAGGCTATGCAATTTGACTCTTCAGCGTCCGTCCGCATGAGGATAGAAGGCCAAAGGATGGCAACATCCTATGCCTTGGCCTTTTCATTGTCCCACTAAAGATACAAAGCGCCAAGGGTTCAGACCTTCCATCATCCAAACGTTTCAGACGATGAACCATTTCGTCTTCAGACGTCAGTTAAACCTTCCAGATGGCCATCATAAATGGCAGATGATCAAGGTGGATGATCATTTCCAATTGGTGATCGACTGCCAACCATTTTTCAGAAAACTTCATATTTTCACGCCGGTCGACGATGTCGGTAGATCGACACCTCGCTTGTGACACCCTGATTTTTTTTAAGTGGATAATTATTTAATTATCGGGGTATTACGAAGGATGTATTCGTAAGAATTTCATTTATTGAGATTAAATGGAATTTACTGTAATTAAAATAAATATTAATTTAATGAATTTAAATTTATAATATTTGATATTATTGGATTAGTTGAGCTTAAAATGTAATAGAGAAATTAATTAGAACTATGGATAATAAATTAAGTAGAGATTAATTGGATAAATTGGATTAAATTTAATAAAGTTAATGAATTTTAAATTTTAAAAAAAAATGCGTGAACCGGGTCCACTCTCTATGAACCGGTTTTTGCGAATTTAGGAATGGCCCTTGGCCATTCGCGTTGTCCAGTCGAGAGAAGGGAGAGAGGGAGCCGAGGCGAGAGCCATCGACGGAGGAGACGAGTGCCGGTGTGCGAACGACAAACGGCGAGGCGACCAGCGAGAGAGCGAGAAAACGAAGGTACAGCTTCACGGGTTCAACGCGATGCGGTGATGCGAGGTGGAGCTAGGGCTCGAGATTGGAGACACTGCTGTGATGATTTCAGTGTTTCGACGAATGCTTCAGGTGAGGTAAGTCCAACCGATCTCCTCCTCCTGTGTTCTGAATCGGTCGCCGCTTCTTGTTGACGGTGGTTTGGATGTGATCGGCGATGGATTGGTGGATCCAAGGGAGCCTTGGTTTGTGATGGGCAGCTCATGGTTCGGTCCAACCGCTCCGTCCCATGGTTCTTATCTGGTGGTTTTTTGGGTAGCTGAGATGTAACATCTCGACTTTTTATAGGATTTTAATTAATATAATTGAAGTGTAAATTGAGAATTTTGGATTAAGTTGGATGCTTCATCGGGATGTTACTAAAGACATATTCGTAAGACTATAAATTAAGGAATAAATAGAATAAATTAGAATTAAAATATATATTAATTTAATAAATTAAATTATCGTGTTAAGATAAATAATTTAGAGTAAATAAGATTTATGGAATAAATTGAATTATCTTTCTAATGAAATTTTATAAGTAAATTATTGGAATTGATTGGATTTATTTTAAGTAAAGAATTAACGAAACATTTAATAAAAATAAATAATAATAAAATTAATAACAACAATTTAAAAGAAGAAGAATTAGGTTAGGGGGAAGAACAGGAAATCGGGAGAAGGGAGAGGAGGCCGAGAGCTCCTTCGGCTGAGGAGAGAAATCGCGGGAGATGGAGAGGCGTCTAGGGCTCAAGCCGTCGATGATGCATCGGCTTCGCGGGGTTCGATTTTGGGCATCGGGCGAAGGTGAACACCGACGTTCTGTCTTTCCCGGTGGCCGGCGATGGCGACGAATGACGATTCCGAAGACAAGCCGGCAGTGATCGGCAGACATGGGTTGGTGTCGGGAGCTCGGCTGGTTTTTCGATTCGCGATTTGGCGAGGACGATTCTCGGATCTGCCTTGTTCTAAAGGTGAGGCTTCTTCTTTTTGGATTTAAGCATTTGGACTTAAATGCTCGATTACATATTAACTTTGACTGTAATTTTGGAATTGTGAATATTGATTGGTGTTCTAGATGGATTTTTGGGAAGCTAGAGGTAGAATTATGCCCTGTTGGAGATGAATTTTTTTACAGAGTGTGAGCTGGATTGTCGGATGACTAGGGCAGTGGTGGAGCCATGTGTGAACTGCAGGTAACAGAGTCCTTCTATATTTGTTATTGGTCTGCAAATGTGTTAGGATTAATGTCCTGAATGGGTTTTGGATGTTGAGGCATATGGATGATGCCTTGTTACCCTAGTTTTGATGATTAGTGCTGAAAGACAAATTGATACACCGCTGTTTTGTATTAGTTTGGTGCCTCTGGATATTGCTTATGTTGTTTTAAAATACTTCATGTTTCTCATCATTCGACTTGTAACCTATTATTGTCAACATTGGAGGATTGGATTTATGTTCCAAGAATTGGTTGTTGGTGTTAATTGTTGGGTACAATTATCTGTCTGTTGGTTTGGCTATTACAATAATTGGTGAAGCATGTGGTTTACATGCACGATAGGACGAATTATCAATTGCACTATTATTGGATAAAAGGGATCAATAAATGATAAGTTTTCTTCGCTTGGATTCGAATCATCAATTGGGTAATGTATGTTGAGTTTAGGTTACGAAACTAAGGAATGTGTGAGGATTAAGTATAGGGAAAAGATGTTGTAATTATAAGTTGATTATTCGATTAGATTAATAATAAATGTTATTAATTTGTGAAGGTGTTGAAGAGAAGAAGAAGAATAACGACTAAATGCTAATGCGCGACGAAATTCGAGGTAAGAAAAATGGGATGTTTTGGCCATTGAAGCTCTACACCACAAGTATGGGTGTGTGAGTTTAGTGTTGGTATGTTTATTGCTAGTTGTTAAGTATGTGATTTCCCTTAGAAATGCTTAATGTTAGTTGTTAAGTACATTAGCCTTAGAAATGCATATTGCTGCTTGAATTGGTTCTGAATATTGTTGTTGGATAGTTTAGGGGATAAATTTCCTCTTGTTTGCTTTAGTTAACTTTTGTTGTGAAGCGTAAAATGAATGTCAAGGAGAAAAATATATAAGGATAAGATGAGTAGGAATGAACTACGGTTTCCTTGAATAATGTTAATGTCATTTCGGTTGTTTATTTCATTACTGCTATTGGTTAAGCCTCTCTGTTTATGCACATATGCTTAGTTCTCACTTGTGATTACTTATGTAGCATGAAATCAATTAGGGCAATCAATTAGAAAACTAATGAATATGTTTAATTATTGATGAACTAACTAGCAAGCAGATTTAGGACAATTTAATTAATGATGTGAATTAAACATGTTTGGTAATTCAGCAGGATAATTAATCAACCCTAAGCAACCTGCTAAAAGTAATTAACCAAGCATGTCAATTTATTAATGCTTAATTAACTAATTAACTAAATTAGAGAATAGTATATTCGCGTGTTAGTTAACAATCACTCGTTGATATACAAGCATGTTAATTAACTAGGTTAATTAAATTACTACTGAGCATGTTAAGTATATTTTCGCAAGTTGTTAGTAACTAGTCTAGCATATTAATCGATTAGTTAAGTAGGTTTAAGTAACTAATTCTAATGTTAATGCGATGAATAATTGAAGCATGTTAATTAACCAATTGGTTGAGCACGCAACTAGCTAGGATAACAATAACGGTATGAGCATTAACATGTAATTGACTAGAGATCAACTAATAATTAAAGTAATCCCCGAGCATGAAGTTTATTAGGATAACCAAGTAGATTAATATAATCTGACATTGAGCATGTAATTAACTTAAATAATCAATTTGGTTTATGATTTGTTGTCTGTTCGCTATTTAAACTCTAGTTTACAATTGTTCTCTGCTATGTACTTAAATTATAATTGTTGTGTGCTTTCATTTTCAGTTGCTCTATTATATGCGCACTTCAATTTTGATTATCGATGCTTTACTTTTCTAAAGAGTAGGATGATAAAGAGGATGAAAAGAGAATGAAGTAGATGCGAGTGAATTAAAGGTTTCATTGACTAAGTGAATGAATATCTTATGAATACTTTTGTTATTGTTTTCTTGTATTACTTACGATAACTAAGTAGAATAAAAACATGAAATCAACGTAGAAGCATGTTAATAACGGATTAGAATAATCGCTTAGAAATATAAACCTAGGAAGCATGTAAAATGACTAAGAAAGAAATTAGTATATGATAGTATGTTCTCATTTCCTCTTATGTGCTTCGCTGTTTACAAGATTATATTATGAAAGTTTTCTATTGTGTGCTTTTAATTACTGCTATGTATTATATACGCTTTCCATTTCAGTTTCTTTTAATTTCATTTACTTTCGTCTATGCGCACTTTAATTTCTATGAATGTTCTGTTAGAAGCATCGTGCATCATGTTAGGTTGAGAATGTATGTTCATGTATCATGTAATAGAAACAAAGTAAGGAGTGCTCCCACGGGGTGGTACTCACATGCATGGTAAGGGAAAGCAAAATGATAAAGAAAAGACCAAAGGAAAAGAATGAAAAGAAAGGGAGTTAAGAGGCAGATGGGTAGCGGTCTTAGTCTGACAATTAGGAAATGCCCCTACCATATCGAGAACGGGACCTAGTTGTCCATAAGAGGTTAGGTCCGACCCACTATACCATCCCATATGGGTTCTTTTAATCTCCAGCTCGAAGTACGAGTAAAGTAAGAAAAGAAAGAAAGAAAGAAAGGACACGTAAATAAAAGAATTGGTTTGGGTGGCCCCCATTCCAAATGAACTAAAGAGAGTCATAAGCATAATGCATTTTCCCTTTTTCCTTACTAAGTCTTTTTAGACTTACAGTTGCTTGTGGTGTAGATGTAGGTACTATGATGTAGAAGAATGCACGGACTAGGAGTAGCGAAAGATAAAGAACAAACAATAGCAAGTAGAGATGATGGATTTACATGTTCGAGGAATGCTCACGGCTGGCCAGGCATAAAAAGGGTAAAAGAAAAACTGTTTTAATTATGTTAAGTTGTAAGAAATTGTATTTAAATGTTTTGTTTTCATTAGTTAAATTGTATTCACGCTTCCGCAAACATTTTACATCCATGGTTTTTATTTTAACGCTTTCGCATAAATTTTACAAAAATGGAATTTTATAATGAGTTTTATGAACAGTTGGTAGCGATCCGGTTTAGATGCACTCTGATTTACTTTTAAAATGAAAATTCAAATTTTCACGCATTTTAAAAGATTTACGAAAATCCGGGTCGTTACATGAGAGACAATGAAGGAGAGCCTGAGTGCTTTGGTATCGGCCGAAGAATCAGGATTTGGGGCTGATATCGTGGGATAACTGGATTAGTTGTTTCAACATTTCAAAATTGTCAATTTTATGTATATATACGGTGTAGGAATGAGGGCGCCACTACGTGTGTCTAGAGGATAGTTGTGTAGAAATTCCTCTCGGGTGGATGAGAACTGGATTGATGGCTCGGGTCTTTCTCTCCTGGAGGCCGAGGATGTCCTGGAGCGAGGATTCTACTGGAGCTGGAGAGCTGTCCATGTATGGTTTTCTTCAAATGGTAAGCTTGGGTGTGTCTTGGCCAGGTGGAGGCCCTACACCGCAAGTTACGTGTGCGTGAGTGATAGAGTCTGTGTGTTGTATATGTTTGCTTGCTATAAGTTCGGATATGCTTCTGTAGTTGGACGTTTGTGTGTAAATTCCCTAAATTGCTCATTTTTGGTTCTTGGTAGTGTAGAATTGCTCACTGTTATGTATTTTTTTAATATATACGCTGTTGTATTTTGGTTAATGAAAAAGCATGTTTCTACTGTTTTGTTCTCATTAATTCTTACGGCTATTGTTACCATTTAAAGAGTACGTTTTCGCTGTTCAAAAATTAATAATAATATTGTAGATTTTAATCGATGAAAGCATGTTAATTGTTGTATTATACTGCTATCCCGAAATGTTTAATAAGCATGCTTAGTTGCTCTGTTTAGGTATTATCGTTGTTATTTCGTTTTATTCATTAAGAGGCACGTTTTCGCTGTTTCGTTCTGTAACAACCCGATCATAAGTTTTCCGGATAAACGATGTAATCAAAACTTTTGAAAGTAAAATGGGTTTGACTATTATGTAAGACATCGTTCTATGGACATTAAGTGGTAATGTATAACTTTGTAGACGTTTAATTTGGACAAGACTTAGACTAAAAAAAAAAGCAAAAAAATGGATTTAAGGACCTTAGGACGCCTGCGGACGAGACGTGTCGTCCGTAACACGTCTGGAGTGTCTCCCGGGAGTGGAGACAACTCGGGATGCCAAATAGCGTCCTAAACTTGCTGTGTAGTGGTGTTGGGGACGATGGACGTGGACGGTGAGGACGAGGCAGGTTGCGTCCGCAACGAATCTATGTAGATCTGGAGTTTTGCGGACGACTCAATGCAGCGTCCGAATGAATCTGTCCAATTTTTTGGACAATTCAGACACTATATGCGGACGATACGAACGACGTCTAGCGTCCGAAACACGGCTGCAGACGGTACGAATACAAGTGGGAACGTTGTTTTCCGTCCAAAACCAGGTTTTCGCTGAAGGATTTTTGGTCTTGCGGACGCATGCGAACGACAGCACGGCATCCGCAACCGTCCGAAAGTTAGCAGATCTGCAAAAAATAAGGAAATAAAAGTCAGAAAACTCGACATAACTCGACGTTTAGTGAGTTAATAATCACACTTTCGGCGAGTAAAGGAGTCTCCTGGCAGTAGCCCACAAAATAGCCTCCCTATGTGCACGCCTTGTCTTTCATTTGTCTCCTATGTAACTCTCCCCTCTATTTCTTTCCTTTCAAACTCTTCTCCTTCATTTTCTTCGTCTTCTCCTTCGCTTTGCTAAAGGGGAAACTTGCTGGAGCTGGGAGGTCAAGGAGCTGCATGGGAGATCTGACTTCAAGGGTAAGGAATGGGTAGTCATGGCCATTTAGAGGCCCTACACCCAAGTATTGTGTGAGTGTGTGTATGTTTGGAAATTTTTCTACTGTAGTTGAAAAAGATATAGAAATTTCTTGATGAACTCTGTCATTTTTCTTCTGAAATGTTGCTGCTATTTTCCTTGTCATTTCTTTCACATTGAAGATAATGCTTGCATATGCTAGTTTATAGAATATGCACAACTTCTTGGTAAACTTTGTTATTTCTTGAGACGTTGCTACTGCCTTCATTAACGATAAGTGATGAGAATCATTATTTTTCTTCTATGAATACTGCTAGATGTTAACGATAAGTGACGAGAAATAAGGGAAAGAGAACTGGACACTTCTAAAGGAAAAAGGAATAGAAATGAAATTTCATGAGTTGAGTTCTAAATGTTGAATAGTTGTTGTCTGTGATGATTCAGTTATGTTGTTGTGTTATATAGTTCCTACTGCAGTTATTTTACAGTTTAGAAAGCATGATAGACGCTATGATTTGCTATTGTATCGCTAGGATAAATACATGTTCGTTTTGCTACTGGTTTCAGTACTGTCAATAGCATGATTTAACCGTTTGTTTCATATAGAAATGTTTCCGTAGTGATGGATCTAATGTATGTATAAATGTTCGTTTCGCTGCTATCTTTTTCCTTACTGTCAAAAGCATGATTAGTGATAGATCTAATGCACGTATTTTCTGCTGAACGTATGTTTATATATTTCACTGCTGCCATGTTCATTGCTAATTATGTTCATCGCTATATGTTCGCTGTATGTTCGTTATGTTCACTGTATGTTCATCTAAATTTTCTGTCATATGATAACTGAGTAAAAAGCACGTTCCGTTAACTGATTGTCGTTATTTCCTTATTACATATCATCTAGTAAAAACATGGTTAGTTGCTAGTTTCTTCTGTTGTTATGTTTGATTGAAAGCAAGAATTGTTGAACGTATTTTTTGCTGAATGGTTGACTAGAAACACGTTTCGATACTCACGTATTCTGCTATGTAGTAGATTAAAAGCATGTCATTCCCATTATAAATTCAATGTGTTATAGCCGCTGTTTCTTTGGATTTACATCATGTTGTAGCTCTAGTTGGATATTAAGCTCAATTACTCTATTTTGTTGTTATTTCCATTATGCACGAGTATGCCATGATCTAGTTGCGCTAGTATGATTAAGTTTCCATTTCATGGTTGAACATTGTCATTATGTTATCAAGAGAAGTATGTGTGAGTAGATTTCTTGAAGTATTGTTGTTGCTTCCGATGTATGTATATGTGTTAGGATGCTTCATGTTAATAGAAACCAAGTATGAGGTACCCTTCGGAGGGTGGTATCCACATGCATGAGTGAGAAAAATGTTAAGAAAAAGTATGTTCGGGACAAGCGGGAAATGTCCGTCACCGAAGAAACCCTAACGGCAGGATACGCCGGAAAGGGAAGAAACTCTAAAGGCGAGATACGCCAGAAAGAGGAAGAACTCTAAAGGCGGGATATGCCGGAAGGAGAAAGAACTCTAAAGGCGGGACACGCCGGAAAGAGAAAGAACCCAGAAGGTGGGATATACCTGAAAAAGGGAACGAATAGGGAGTTGGGGTAGATGGGTAGTCCGGATCTAGCCTAGCAGCTAGGATACACCCTCACCTAGTCGGTAAAGGGACTAGCATGCGCACAGGAGGTTAGAGCCGTACAACTAGGCCATCTCAAAGGACCACCCCCAATCTCTAGCTCGATGTACGAGTTAAAAACGAACAAAGAAAACGAACGTAATGAAAGAGTTTGGTTTTTGTGGCTCCCATTCCAAGAAGAACTAAAGACAGAGATGCATAAATTGTTTTCCCCCATCTCCTTACTGGGCGTAAGCTCACGTCCTTACTTGTGGTGTAGGTAACGAAGGGATTATGCCAAAAGTTAAGAAAGAGGTCATTCCAGTGGAGCCTGCGGTAGGTCCGATAAAGACGCCAACTGAGTAGTAGTACAACGCGGAGAAATAAAAGAAAAGGAAAATCGATAAGAGCTAATGTTGAATGGTTATCTTTTACGAATGTTAAATTTTCCTTTTATTGCTTTTACTTGGATGTTCGGAATATTATGTAAGTTTTATTGGGGAACTAAAAACTTTTGATTTAATTATGTTTTAAATTACGTTTTCTGATAATTACTTTGTTATTCGGTAAAGGAAGACTTTCTCGTTTAATTATTCCTCTGCAACTTTTATGAATAACTTTTTAAAGAAATTTTTTTTTTTTTCTAATCTTTAACGAATGATGGAGGAAATGAGTTTTTACTAACAATCAGATTTTGATGAACTTTGATAACCTATTTTCTTGAGAAATTATTTTAATTGGTCTTGTTAGTAAGTTTAATGTGTTTTAAAATGGTTAAGAAATCCAAGTCATTACACATTCCGTTATTTCATATTTCTGTTATTATCGATTTAGAAGCATGTTTCATTGTTCTATTTCCTCATTAAAGTGTTGCTATTTGTTTTTGGTTTAGAGCATGTTTTCGCTATTTGTTTCGACCATATTCCTCTTGGTGTTGCTGTGTGTTTGATAATGTTAGTTCTAGAACTTGTTGAAAATCAAAAGCTGTCAATTTATTTGTTAGTTTATTGTTTTGTTATTAGCTTATTGTTAACTCTCTGTTAATTGTTGTTAGTCGTTGGTTATTTTTTCCTGATTGTATTGTTAAAATTGTTGCCTTGTTGGATCCCTCTATTGAGCATGCTAATAGATTGAAGTAATTATAACTAGTGTAAATCATTGATCCTTCGAGCATGCTAATCTAACTGTTAATTGATCTAGTAAATTAATCTAATCAATGTAGCTAATCTAGTCAAATTAATTAATCTAAGCATGTTAATAAATTAAGTTATAAACTTCTCAATTTATTGCTTAGAATTATATGTCATAACCTTCTCATTGTGCATATTTATGTTCTTTTTGATTGTCATATGAACACTCATGTATGTGCCCTTAGTTAATTCTTGTATGTGCTTTTAGGATAGTTTCATGACGATAGAAACAATTAGTATAACAACCATGAGGTGGCCACATGCCTTGAGTGAGGAAAAGAATTAATCTTTTCCATATCGAGATAACAAGACTAATTAATATAATTAATTAGAAACTGTAGGATTCTCCAAACTTCACGCTCCATATACAAGCTATTCATAAAATACGTAACTATGCCTAATATACTTAATTAAAAGATTGGATTGGGGTGAATCCATTCCAAAGAATTAAAGAGAGGCATTTCATATGCATAAACCCATTTTCTTACTGGGCCTTTAGGCTCACGTCTTACTTGTGGTGTATGTACACGTACGCGCAAAGTTCTCGAGCAAGTGAAGAAGCAGTTGAAGAGGAATTTGCACGCGCGAGCTTGTGGTTGGCTAGGCTATGAGAAGTGAGAGATAATTAAATTGTAATGTAATTCAATTTCTAAATTGTAATTAAGTTTCTTTTCATAAATTGTAATTTAAATGTTTAGTTTATTTACTTTAAATTATTTACGCTTCTGCAAATGTCTTTATTTCCCAAATGATTTATTTTTACAATGTTTTAAAGTGTTCCTAACGGCCCGGCGTGCACTCTAATATGTTTTTCTTAAAATTTAATGCATTTTTAAATGTATAAAAATCCGGGTTGTTACAATTGGTATTAGAGCCTTTGTTTTTAAAAACGATTTTTATAAAGCTCTGATAATCATTTTTAAAACAGAATCTATCACTTGTGCTAACACGATTTTTGTAAAATTCAAATTGATTTTATAGCCTACGTGCTAGCACAAGCCTCGACGTGGAAATCTTTCATCGACTGTAAGCACTTTAATTTATCGCTTTACTTGTTTTCCTTAGTTGCGCATATTTATTTGATAATGACGTTAGAAGTCAGGACCGAATTAGTAGGATGATGATAAGAATGGAGGATACTGGAACTGTTTGAGATATTTTTATGCAAGATGTTTAGCTTTGGGGGAGTTTAAAAATAAGGGAGACTCTGCCCAAATTTTTGAAAATAGGAACGGGAGACTAAGTGGAAAGCACTAAGGGTTAAACGAAGTCAGGTAGTTAAGCGAATGCACTTAGAAGTATGCACAATGTCTGGCACAAACGACGAACGAACCACAAGCAACAAGAGTGAAGGCAATGAATTAATAAATGATAAAAGCGAACAAAATCAAACTCCTAATAAAGATTTCTGTGGTCTGGTTTATCATGCCCGACACAGGAACAAAAAGAAAAGAAAAGATAATGGTCTTTGTGGTCCAGTTTATCACGCCTAGCATAGGAACAAAAAGAAAAGAAAAGAAAAGAAAAATAAATTAAAGAAAAGAAAACAGCAACGATACGAAGTGATGGAAAAATGCGAAATATACAGACAAGTTAAAGCGTAAAAGTGTAAGAAAAGATGAGAGGTTACAACGGGTAAATAAAGGGTAGACGTGATAGTAAGAGTTGGGATTAAGTGTTGAATCAGTCAAACTTTTAAACAAATAAGCACATGGACTGAACCAGATACGGGAACAGAAACAAAAACTTCAGAAATGGAAACGGATATGAAAACGGTATGAGCACAGAAACCGAAACAGAAACTGAAACAGAAACCGAAATGGAAACCAAAATGGAAACCGAAATAGAAACTGAAACGGAAACAAAATTTTTAGAAATGAAAATGGATACAGATACGGATACAGATACGGATATAGATACAGATACAGATACAGATACAGAAAAGGATACGGATACAGATACAAAAATGTGTACGATAACGGATACCGAAATGGATATCGAGGCAGAAACAGAAACAGAAACATAACTTAAAACGGAAATGGGAACTGAGATAGAAACGGTAACAGGAACAGGCATAGAAATGGAAACAGAAACGAAGTTTCCGGAACTAAACTTCTGGGAATGGATACGAGAATGGATATGGAAACGAGAACGAAAACAGAAACAGGAACAAGAACTGGTATTCACACACAAACTGGGAAGCACCAACGAGTTAAAAACCTAGGAGGTCAATGGGTTAATAGATGTTATCAGAGTGGCGCAATAGAAGTGTGGAAGAGTGAGTTCGATAGTTGGATTGACTTTGGGGTAAAGAGATGTAGTTGGACGTTGTCAAGCCGATCCATTAGCTATATCTAGGTAACCGTAAGACCAAGAGGGGTTAAAGCCGAAGCCTAAGTCGACTAGGATATTTAAACGGGTAGTTAACGAAGTGTTAGAATGAGTAGTTAGCGTTTGTTAAGGGTAAGAAAGGTATTACGTAAGGCAAATTTCCGGGACGAAATTTATATAAGGAGCGAGGTACGTAACACCCCAACTTTTTTTAAGTGGATAATTATTTAATTATCGGAGTATTACGAATGACGTATTAGTAAGAATTCTATTTATTGAGATTAAATGAAATTTACCGTAATTAAAATACATATAAATTTAACGAATTTAAATTTATAATATTTGAGATTATTGGATTAGTTGAGATTAAAATATAATAGATGAATTAATTAGAATTATGGATAATTAATTAAGTAGAGATTAATCGGGTAAATTGGATTAAATTTAATGAAGTTAATGAATTTTAAATTAAAAAAAAAAAGGGTGAACCGGTCCATTCTCTATGAACTAGTTTGGGCGAATTTAGGAATGACCCTTGGCCATTCGCGTTGTCCAGTCGAGAGAAGGGAGAGAGGAAGCCGAGGCGAGAGCCATCGATGAAGGAGACGAGCGCCGGTGTGCGAACGACGAACGGCGAGGCGACGAGCGAGCAAGCGAGCGAGCGAACGAAGGTATGGCTTCATGGGTTCAACGCGATGCGGTGATGCGAGGTGGAGCTAGGGCTCGAGATTGGAGACTCTACCGTGACGATTTTAGCATTTCGGCGAATGCTTCGAGTGAGGTATGTCCTGCCGATCTCCTCCGCCTGTGTTCTGAATCGGTTGCCGCTTCTTGTTGGCAGTGGTTTGGATGTGATCGGCGATGGATTGGTGGATGCAAGGGAGCCTCGGTTTGTGATGGGCAACTCATGGTTCGGTCCAACCGGTCCGTCCCATGGTTCTTATCTGGCGGTTTAATGGGTAGCTGAGAGACAACGAAGGAGAGCCTGAGTGCTTTGGTATCGACCGAAGAATCAGGATCTGTGGCTGATATCGTGAGATAACTGGGTTAGTTTTTTCAGCATTTCAAATTTGTCAATTTTGTGTATATATACTGTGTAGGAATGAGGGTGCCACTGCGTGTGTCCAGAGGATAGTTGTGTAGAAAATCCTCTCGGGTGGATGAGAACTGGATTGATGGCTCAGGTCTTTCTCTCCTGGAGGCCGAGGATGTCTTAGAGCTAGGATTCTGCTGGAGCCGGAGAGTTGTCCGTCTATGGTTTTCTTCAAAGGGTAAGACTTGGGTGTGTCTTGGCCAGGTGGAGGCCTTACACTGCAAGTAACGTGTGCGTGAGTGATAGCGTCTATGTGTTGTATATATTTGCTTGCTATAAGTTTAGATATGCTTATGTAGTTGGACGTTTGTGTGTAAATTCCCTAAATTGCTGATTTTTGGTTATTGGTAGTGTAGAATTGCTCATTATTCTCTTTATATATATATATATGTGTGTTGTTGTATTTTGGTTAATGAAAAAGCATGTTTCTATTGTTTTGTTCTCAATAATTCTTATGGCTATTGTTACCATTTAAGGAGTACGTTTTTGTTGTTCAAAAATTAATAATAATACTGCAGATTTTAATCAATGAAAGCATGTTAATTGTTGTATTATACTGCTGTCCCGAAATGTTTAATAAGCATGCTTAGGTGCTCTTTTTAGGTATTATCATTGTTATTTCGTTTTAGTCGTTAAGAGGCACGTTTTTGCTATTTCGTTCCGTTATTTCATATATCTGTTATTATCAATTTAGAAGCATGTTTCATTGTTCTATTTCGTCATTAAAGTATTGCCATTTGTCTTTGGTTTAGAGCATGTTTGCTCTATTCATTTCAACCATATTCCTCTTGGTGTTGCTGTGTGTTTGATAATGTTAGTTCTAGAACTTGTTGAAAATCAAAAGCTGTCAATTTATTTGTTAGTTTATTGTTTTGTTATTAGCTTATTGTTAACTCTCTGTTAATTATTGTTAGTAGTTGGTTATTTTTCCCTAATTGTATTGTTAAAATTGTTGCCTTGTAGGATCCCTCCGCTGAGCATGCTAATTGATTGAAGTAATTATAACTAGTGTAAATCATTGGTCCTTCGAGCATGCTAATCTAACTGTTAATTGATCGAGTACATTAATCTAATCAATGTACCTAATCTAGACAAATTAAATAATCTAAGCATGTTAATAAATTATGTTATAAACTTCTCAATTTATTGCTTAGAATTATATGTCATAACCTTCTTGTTGTGCATATTTATGTTCATTTTGATTGTCATATGAACACTCTTGTATGTACCCTTAGTTAATTCTTGTATGTGCTTTTAGGATAGTTTCATGACGATAGAAACAATTAGGATAACCACTGCGAGTGGCCATACGCCTTAAGTGAGGAAAAGAATTAATCCTTCCTATATCGGGATAACAAGACTAATTAATATAATTAATTAGAAACTGTAGGATTCCCCAAACTTCACGCTCCATGTACGAGCTATTTCTAAAAAACGTAACTATGCCGAATATATGTAATTAAAAGATTGGATTGGGGCGGACCCATTCCAAAGAATTAAAAAGTGGCATTTCATATGCATAAACTCATTTTCTTACTGGGCCTTTAAGCTCACGTCTTACTTGTGGTGTAGGTACACGTACGTCGGAATCCTCGAGCAAGTGAAGAATCAGTTGATGAGGGATTTGCACGCGCGAACTTATGGTTGGCTAAGCTATGAGAAGTGAGAGATAATTAAATTGTAATGTAATTCAATTTCTAAATTGTAATTAAGTTTCTTTTCATAAATTGTAATTTAAATGTTTAGTTTATTTTTTTTAAATTATTTACGCTTCCGCAAATGTCTTTATTTCCAAAATGATTTATTTTCACAACGTTTTAAAGTGTTCCTAATGACCCAGTGTGCACTCTGATATGTTTTTCTTTAAATTTAATGCATTTTTAAATGTATAAAAATCCAGGTCGTTACATCGCTGATCGACCGCCCTGAACTACCGCCGCGTCCAAGACAAGTGTTTGCTGCTTAATTCTCCAGATTACACATGTTATTCCTTATATATATATATATATATGAATATCGTCCTCTTTAACTATTAATATTATTTCTCTTAACTCTAGTTATCATTTAGTAAATCTCCAATTTATTCTTGTATCACATAAACAAACCTTATGTCCATGAATCCATATATATATATGAACATTCATATCATCTACAAACTTATACTATATGCTCCACTATTCTTCCTTCACATATTCTTCATTAAATCCAATATGCCCTAAAATATTATAAATTCTATACCTTCAATCATACTGTATCCAAGTACATTTTCCCTTATTAATTCCACTGATTGTCAATCTAGTTGATATCATTCAATCTAACTCCAAATATTATCAAATAATTCTTCAATTAACTTCAATCATTCCCATAAGCTAAATAATTAAGGTATCAAGGTTCACTTTATCCAAATCTGTTTTACTTGACTAATACCTTAATCCTCCATTTAGCTCCAACAACCCCAGAATTATCACTTAAGCTATGCCTTCAGCTCAACTAAAATTTGGAATATTACAGCGTTCAAATTCTTTTGTATCACCATTAACCAATTTTTCAATATTTACAGGGTGTCAGCTCCGCCCACAAACAGTGGCCTAGAAATGCTTTATAATTTCATCGTATGTGTTTTCAATATAAGTCATTTCTAGAGAACTTTCTATATGTCATCATTCCACTTGAGAAACTGAATCTTTGGTCCAAATATTCTCAACGAACTACATAGAAACTTATACTAATGCCGATGTAATACCCCAATTTCTTGTAACAGAATTAAGTAAAAATAATTGAGAAATTATTTGGGCGTTATTGGATAATTGAATATTTATTTTATGGAAAAATTATTTGGGAAATAATTGAGGATTTATTTGATGAAAAATTAATTTGAGAAATCGAATCAAAGAAATTAAGTTGGACAGATAATTATCATCAAGTAATATTCGGAGTAAATCGGGATTTGAAATTGGGTTGAAAATAATTTAATTAAATGATGAATTTAATTAAATTATTAAAAGAAGAATTTAATTAAGTGAAATGAGGATTTAAATTAAAAGTATAATTCAAAAGGAAGATGGATACTGAACCAGCTCGGTTTGTCCGATTCACGCTGGTTCGGCCTGGTTCTTGGTTTGGTTGAAAATCAAATGAAGAACCACGATTTTAGGAAGAGAAAGGTGGAGATTGAGAGGGAGAACCCGAGGGGAAAGACAGAACCCGAGAGAGACGATGAGAGAGACGAAACGAGGGAAGGTTCAAGCGGGCTCAAGAGCGCGAGGAGGCTTGGGTTCGGTTGATTTTTCTTCACCGCGAGCTGCTGTGCATGGAAGCAAACCGTGCGAGGCTAGGGCACTGGTTGGACGAATCCCGCGGGACAAATTGGAGCTGCGAAATTGTCTGACCAAGGCAAACTCTCAGTTGATTCTTTAAACCTTTGTATTTTGATTCTGAATTGGGCGAAGTGTTTTTGCCATATTGAATCAGCTAAAAAATATGGCAGTGGCAAATTGCATAGATGAAATTGGCAGGTTAAGTTTTCTCCGCTGTGATTTTCGCACGTGTCCATTGTTTTCCAGGTAGCTGCTGGGATTGAAGTTGACGGTGCGTTGTGATGGCAAAAAATTAGGCAGAATTAGGTCATATGAGGTGGAGCGTGTTCCTGCAAGCGGTGAAGTTTCGATCGCGGTAAGTGGTCGAATTTACTAGGTTGAATTCTGTTGCTGGTGCTTTGAGATATTACAGATGCGATTTGATTCTGCCACAACCCTATTTGAATTATTCTACAGACCAAGGGTATCGTGAGGCTGTTGAGTCTTCTGGGATTTTCTCAGTATGTTTTCCTCTACTCCTTGGTTGGTAAATGATGGAGACATAAAGAGAAAAAGGTGGCTGAATTATTCAGCCAGAGAAGAGGCAAAATGTATTACGCTTCTTTGATTTTCTCCGCATGTTCCCTCATTATGTTTACCTTTATACCTGGTAGAAGAGAAATATATGGCAGAGAGTAGAAGAGAAATATATGGCAGAGAGAGTGAAGTGTTGGTGAGGAGAATTGGTGTGCAGGGGAGTTTTGGTCTTCTGCGAGGGAAAAAATCAAAGAAGGGGAGAGAAAAGGTGAGAGTTAGTTGTGAGTGGTGAAGGATGTGAGGATGAATGACGACAGGATACCTTCCTGCCTTCCTCACTTGTTCATTGGGTAGTCTGCACAGTGGTATTCTTCATGGTAAGATGAATTTCTTCTAGATTTTATGGACTTTATGTTGGATAAATGTAGATTTGGGTTCTGTTATTGATTGTAATGGAGACAGTCGTTGATGTTTCCTTGAATTTGGTAGTTATGGAGGATTTGTCTCTGTTAAAATGGAAAATTGGTGAAGCTCTTGTTCTGGCTTCAGGTGTAACGGCCCTGTTTTTATTTCCTTTCAAAATGTCATGAAATTTAAAACTTTGTCTTTTATAAAATCAGAGTAAGACTTTCCTTTTAAAACAGAGTGTTAAATCCATTACTTAAACTCTTTTTTCCAATAATAGTCATTTAAAATATTTTAGCAATGGAATAACTTTCATTTATAAAAAAAATCTTTTTCCTTGAAATACAACGGAAGCATAAATTAAAACAAGTATTAAACTTAACGGTTTACTTTCTTAATTACAAAACCAGTTACTCATTCGTTTTCACTTAACTTCATTTGGCCCAGCTAGCCACAAGATCCACCTATGCAAATACTTCATCAACTATTTTTAACTTGTTCTCCTGTTTCTCATATATACCTACATCAACAAGACTTAACTAATGAGCCTAACGCTCAATAAAAATAGAATGAAATGTAATGCATATGTTATGCATAATCATGCGATGCATTACAGAAAATAATCGTATCTCTTTTGAAAACCAAGAGTGAGCTACACCCTAGGGTCATGTGGCCTAACCAGTCACTCTGACAAGAAGGTATATCCATCAGGAGTGTTCCATACGCCGATAACCACTCCTTTGTTAAAGACGTTGGGGATTTCAAAACAAGAGAAAAATCAACCCTAGATTTCATGTAGTTAACTCATACCTCACCGCTCTCTATGTGGGAGTATCCTACCGAAGGAATGTCACTAATCTCCCAAACTCTCACACGCCTATTTACATATATTAAGTATGTCATGCAATATGCTTATGAATACATACAGTCCTATATCCTCAAACATGATAATATAAATTCCTTACTATAAACAAGTCATTAAAAGAACCAAAATCTAATAAAAATACAACATGTAATCCTAATTCTTGCGATGTAGGGTCCGAAGACCAAAACACATGCATATCCACTTACCCGGCGTCCTTAGCGCGGTTCAGAAATTAACGTTGTCCTTATTCCCTTTATACCTTCAAAATAATTAACATTTATTTATCAATATATTTACCAATTATGAATTCTAACTTTGATATCATTATTTTTTGTTCATTCATTTAATAATACATTTCACCCATTTCGTCCAATTATTTTCATCGGCCAATTTAACCAATATTTATTCATTAATAACAATCACTGAATTCTCATAAACCTTAACACTTAACAAATCTCATTAGTCAACTTAGCAACCTTGCAAAAACAATTCCAATATCTTAACATGTACAACGGCATAGCAATAACCCACAACAGTTGTTCTTTCCATCAATGTGACATGATAATATTTCACAACAATAATTATCCATGATAATGTACTTTACGAGAATGAAATAGAGTTAAACTATAACTCTAACACATCCATCATTTAACAGCTTCAGAACCCAGAATTAAATAACATTAGTGCAGTCTAGCACACACTATCAAAACACAACCAATCACCAACTTAACAATCCCCAACTCAACCGAATATAAACATCATTAACATTTTTCCATAAAGACACAACCTCTCAATATAGTATTTTGACAGAGAATACACTCCTACGATTCGAAATTGATAACAACAGAAAACATCATAATTAACTTCTCACAAAACTTATCACAGAGAAATCAACTTCAATCAACCAAGCATACAACTAGAGGTTCACAATAACACAGAGAGCATTTATCAAGACAGCAATATACAGTGGCTTAATCCAATTTTCTAGAATATGTTTCATCTAAGACATTCAAAATAGATAACAGCCTTCATTCATTATCATTCACTATTAACAATCACCTTATAAATCCATAAAAGACATAAGGAAATATTCTTACTGAAAGGAAACCTAACAGGATCTGAGAGCAGGACCCACATGAGGACTTCCCTTCTTTTTCTTCTTCTTCTCCTTATTTGTTACTTTATAGATAGCTCTCCCTCTCTTTCCACTCGTAGCAGCCTAGACCACAATCACAGCCTATCAATCTCACAACGTTTCCCTTAACAAAATGTCACTCCAGAAATTCCATCACTACTAAAATCTAGAGCAACGTCAATCATAAACACCAATTAGGATCTCACTCCTTTCTCCATGGTTCACAGAGTAATACACACACATATAATAGAATGAAACATTCTCACCTTCCCTCTTCACTCTCCACGGTTTGCAACACACATGACAGGGATGGAGAGTTCAACCTTACTTCACTCAGTCATCCATGGATTAAAAAGGCAGCAGAGGACCCATGTGAAAGCTGGAGATCGATGGACGAAAGCCCATCCCAATGAAGAAGGTCCAAGACACAATGGCCAAGTGGAAAGCTCCCAATCTTCATGGGGGAGGAAGAAATCGTTGGGCCAGTCAAAAGAAATCGTTGGGCCAGCCAGAAGAAATAAACAGGTTCAGCCTGGAACCAATAGGAATGGACCAATTCTTCTGCGCCAGCCACAACCGATTCTTCCTTGCAACCCATCGTTGCAAATCCCTTCCAACAATTGCAGCAACAATTTCATCCAATGAACAAAGCCAAATTCAAATTACGTACCACTGTCAATTGTGGAGAGAACTGTAGCCTCGCGGTTCCGATCGGCCAAACCTGAGGAGCCTTAGCCCGCCATTCACCGACAACACTCTGGCCACCGTCAGTAGCATGCATGCTCGGAGTCGCACGCCGACGCCGACCCGAGCCTTTGTCGCCCGAGCTCGCCCCCTCTTTCCCTTCGTCCCTCTCGTCCTCTCGGTTTCTTTCTCTCTTTGCATATCTCTCTCTCTCTCTCTCTCTCTCTCTCTCTCTCTCTCTCTCTCTCTCTCTCTCTCTCTCACACAAATGGCCGCGGGCCATTTGACTTAAGCCCCAGACCGAACCGAATCGGAGGTTCGATTCTCTTTCCATTTTTTTTCCTTAACCGATTTTTCCTTTCTTTTTCTCCTAATTTATTTCTTCCATTTATTTAAAAATATTTTTCTTTCCATTTATTTAATTTTTCCTAATTAATTATTCCAATTAATCTCATTATTTCTTTTCCTCTTTTTTAATTAAAACCGAGCCACATAATTGTTTTCAGACAGAGCCAAACCAAACCAGTTTAGTCCATATTTCTTTCTCAGTTTAAATCCATTTTTCGGACGAGGGAAGGCGTCTGCGCCTTCATCCGCATGCGTTCGAAACTATCCAAAAATTGTATAGATTCAAATTCTGTGTCTACTATTGTACTCGCTCGTCCGGCTTCGTCCGAAAGACGAATTGGGATGCGGAGCCTCATCCTGTATCATCCCAAAGTACTAGGGATGCTGCACAATGCATTTGTGGATGCAACACCCCGTCCGCGCATTCGTCCGAATTCTCCAATTATACATTTTTCATTAAATTTTCACACTTCAATTATTCCCCAATATCAACCCCATATTTTCCTACCATAAATTAACGCGTACCGTCACGCAACATGATATATATAATCCAAAATTGAATACATCAACTAAACGGGAAAATATTTTTGGGATCTTACATTCCATAATAAAAATTCTCCGACTAATCCAATTATATCCCAATTGATTATTCATTTTATCCTTACTTAAATATATAATGGAAAACGGGGTATTACATCAGGTGTTCTGCAGGTAATGGTTTCTTCCCCCTGTAGTTGGACAATTTTGATGTGGTGGTGATCTGTTGATGGATAATGTCATGCTGTTTATTGCTTTGATGATTGTGAAAGATATTTATGGGTAGGACTGGGCAAGAACTGACCAGAACCGACATTCGGTTCTGGTTCTGTTCCGGTGCTCGGTTCTCAAAAACAATAAGTTTCGGTTCTCGGTTATTTATTTAAAATCTAGTTCGGTTCTCGGTTCCCTATGTGAAGAACCGAGAACCGATTAATAATTACAAAAAACCCCTAGGAACCAAATACCCTAACCCGCTAACCCTAGAACCAAATACCCTCCGTCCCCATCCCCCGATTCTGGAAGCTCGACATTGGAACCGAGAACGAGAAGGCAACTGCGATCTGCGATTCGAAGCTGCGAAGGTGCGACGACGAATCGAAGCTGCTAAGGTGCAGTGCGATGACGACTACGAAGGTATGACGATGACTGAGAGCTGCGACGAGCACTGCAAAGTTGCGAGGACGACTGCGAAGCTGTGCGACTGCGATTTGCAATGACGACTGCAAATATAGTTTGATTTCTCCTCTCATTCCTGTCTACTTTCATTGTTCTGCTCCTCTGATTTGGATTTCCAGGAGTATTTTGATTTTTGATGAATGGTTATGTATAGTTTGATTAATGTATCATTGCAATTTTATGTCTGTTGTAATCGGGTTGAATGGCTGAGGAAAAAGAATCTGATTAATGATTATTGGATTCATCATTGCAATTTTTATGTCTATTGAATGGTTAAGGAAAAAGAATCTGTACGTGAAGATGCAATCGGATTCAAGTTTGACAATTTTTGTTCTGATTGAATGTGTAATGTTGTCATGTAAGGCTAACAGATTGTTTTTGCGTGTGTATATTATTGATTTTGGTTTACAGTTCCCTTTTTTATTTACAGGCATATTACATACAGGTAAGGGAAGGGAACCTAAAAATTGTCCCATTTTACAGTTCACATTGTAGTTCCCTTTTTTTGTGGTACAAGTGAAGGAAATGACAACTGTGAAGACAAAGAATCCCCTGGAGCTCCTAGCATTCCAGAATTTGATCTCAAATATGAAGATGACACAAATTGGGTTCCTTTTTTTTTTGGCACTCATGGGTAGGGGTGGGCAAGAACCGACCAGAACCGAGAACCGACCTAGAACCGCGTTTCAGTTCCGGTTCGGTTTCAGTTCTCGGTTCCTAAATCTGTAACTGGTTCGGTTCTGGGTATTTATCTATATTTGCGGTTTGGTTCTCGGTTCTTGCTTGGTGGAACCGAGAACCGCGGTGTTTTCAAAATAGGGAGATTGCAACCTGTAGCTGGAACTGGAAGCTAAAAACAGCAAAGCAATTCCTCTCCTGGGTTCGGTGAAATCCACGAATTCGAACCCCTCCTCGTAGACGAACGACCCTTGCTTGGCGAAGGTGAACCCTAGCTCTGAGAACTGCGAAGGCAAACCCTTCTCCACGATTTTGGCCACTGCTCTGCAAACCCTTTCTCTGTGAAGAAGGTCAGCCGACTCTCTTCTTCTTGATTCTTCTATTTCCAATTGTATGTATTGATTTAGGTTTGTTTTTCTCTGTCTCTGTTAATAGCTTCCATTTTTGTTTCTGGATGGGTTGATTTCTGTAAATTTCTTGCTCTTTGGTCGTATAGAAGAGTTGGGAGAAATAACCCATTAAATCTTCAATTAAAAATGAAAGAGATGCTTAAATTTCTTGTCTTTCATCTTATTTGTAGTGGGTAATTGTTGGTTTTGCAATTAATTCATTTCCATTTGCCAGATTTTATCGTTTCTGTTGATTTTATACGACGAAAGCGTATAAACAGCGAGAAACATGTTTTGCGCATTTTTTCCTTGCCCACGCAATTTATTTTAGCTCAGCTCCTCGATCAGATCTATGAAATTTCTGCTTGTGTAGTTAGATCTATTATTTGTTTTTCTCCAAGCTGTGGTGCACAAATCCTTGTACTTGATCTGGAAATGTATGTTGGTTGATCTAGGTTAGATACTTAGTTATTTATGTACAGTTCTAGAGTTCTTATTCTGCTAATATTCTGATCACATTGATAAATTAGCTCTTTTAATAACAAATTCTTATTGGTTCTCATTGTTTTGGCATATGGGAAAACCTCCTGAGCAACGGAGTCCTCATTCTGGTGAATTTGGCCATGCCGGTCAATCATTTATTAGAGAGAAGAAAAACGCAATATATTCTTGTTGCGAGCTATGATTGCATTACATATAAGTTCTTTTGCATATTTATTGCCTGTTACTATGCGGTTTGTATTTTGACAGCATTGTGTTTGTTTTCCAATGCATTATCTTTGTTTAGGTGATTATTCTTCTAAGTTCTTTTTGTTGATAAATGAATTGTTATGACTGCATGCCTTTAGAAATGTATATATAATACATCTTATCTCAGGCGTAAATTTGCTGCATGTAACTTATATGGATGACTAAATCTAAAATGGAAAACATTGATGAATCTGCTGCATGTTTATTGTTTTTCTGATACATTTTTCATATGATGGATGAAATTTCTCGTCTTCGTTGTTATTTGTAGTGGGTGATTGTTACTCAATCTACTTCCATTTTCCAAAAAAAATCATTTCGCTGTCTTTTTTAGATCCACAAAAGATTGTAAATTGAAACCAGTAGTCATCATTTTAATTTTAGCTAGAAATGCAATGCTGTGCTGAATCAGTATTGCTGATCCTTTAATTTCATTTTTCTTCATTTCTATAATTCTATAAGTGATAGGTGATTGTTGACATTGGTTTTACAGTTATCAAAGATTAGAGAAAGCTAGTCATTAGCTCTTCTGCAGAAAATATTCTCAATTTTTCAAAGCCGGTCTTGGTTGCAGAGAGTTGTTGAAGCAATAAACCTTCAGTTCTTTTGAAGAAACTCTCTTTTTGTTTCTTCATCCTTCTTGTTTGCAAGAGCCTGTACAACCACCATGAAAATATCACAAGAAATATCCCTCCAAATCCAACAGGCAACTTGCAAAAAACCAAACAATTGATTTATTATTAGATTTCAATATTTTTCTTATTAGGAACCGGAACCAAACCAGAACCGAACTAGAACTGAGACTCGGTTCTGGATCTGGGTCCGGTTCCTTGCGGTTCCGGTTCTGGTTCCTTACTCTTGGAACTGAGAACCGAATGGTCGGTTCCAATAGGTTCGGAACCGGAACCAAAACCGAGAACCGATTTTCCCACCCCAACTCATGGGAACCAGAACTGATTGGAACCGGAATCGGAACCAAACTTGGTTCTGGTTCTGGTACTAGTTCCTGTCGATTTCGGGTCCAGTTCCATACTCTCGGAACCGAGAACCGAAAAAATGATAAATAATGAAGTGATGACAATAAGTGAACAGAAAAATGGAAATTAAGGTTTTAGAAATTAGGGTTACTCTTTTATTGGCCATCAAAGTAATAAAGATAGATTAATCGAAAGTTGTTAAGTGGTAATTAAATTATTAAATAATAAACGAGGAATAATGATATCAAAGTTGGGTTCATAATTGATAAATATTAATAAAGAAATGTTAATTATTTTGAAGGTATTAAAGAGAAAAGAATAAAGTGCTTAACGCGCCACGGATTGCAGGTAAGTGATATGCATGTGTTTTGGTTTTCGAATCCTACATCACAAGAGTTAGGAATTGTATGTTTATTGTTTCCCTCTTTATCAAGATATTGAGCATGTCTACCACTTTGATAAAAAAATGCAGATATTGAGCATATCTCGCAAATTGTACTGCTGTTTGCTGACTGTTTATTAGAATTAGGTTCTTTTAATAATATATTTCATAGATGGGCATGTAACGACCCAAATTTTCGTAAATCCTGAAAATGCGTAAAAATTTAAAATTTTCTTTTTAAAACAAATCAGAGTGCGTAAATTCGAATCGCTACTAACTCTTTCTTAAAACTCATCATGAAAACCAACTTATTAATTATGGGGAAGCGTTAAAAATCATCTATTTAAATTCTTGCAAAAACGTTATAAAATATCCCTTTTTAAATCATAACGGAAACGTGAGAATTCTTTCAAAAGAAATACTAAACAATACTATACTATTCAATCATTTCGTTTTTCAATTAAAACTAAATCATTTCTTCATTGATTCAATACCGTTTACTTTTCTTTAACTTCGTTGATTCATAACCATTTACTTTCATTTGTCTTTTGCCTTGCCAGCCCGAATCCTGTGCGTGCGAAATCATCCATCTCTGCCTCTTTATGCGTTTGTTATCTTCTTCTTATTCGTTTATTATCTGTTCGTCATTGTACCTACACCACAAGTAAGGACGTGAGCTTACGCCCAGTGAGGAGATGGGGAAAATAATTATGCATTTCTCTCTTTAGTTCTTCTTAGAATAGGGGCCACACAAACCAACTTCTTTCATTACGTTTGTTTTCTTCGTTCGTTCTTAACTCGTACATCGAGCTGGAGATTGAGGGTTTTCCTTTGAGATGGCATAGCTGTACGGATTCTAACCTCCTGTGTGCATACTAGTCCCTTTCCCGACTTGGTGAGGGTGTATCCTAGTAGCTAGATTAGATCTGGACTACCCATCTACCTCAACTCCCTAGTTCCGGCATATACCTGCCTTTAGGGTTTGTTCTTTTTTCGGCATATACCCGCCTTTAGGGTTCTTTCTATCCCGGCATATACCCGCCTTTAGGGTTCTTTCTTTATCCTCACTCATGCATGTGGGTACCATCCTGAAGGTTACCCCCTACTTGGTTTCTATTATCATGAAACACACTGCATAACATAGACTGAATTACACATTGAGATACACATACTATAAGTGAACTGGTACATGTAAAAAATCATAAAAATTTCTGAAAATACGAGAAACAATTATGCTATCGAAATGTAACAGCAAGTGAATACAATAAAGTAATGTACGACAATTATAATTAACTAATTGTGCTAAACTAGAATGTTCTTATCCAGAATTAAGAACTAATATTCATCTACTAGTTCACGACTCATATTTAAAAACAAAGCATCTTACAACATTCATGCATGTTAACTCCTTAAACTTTTTCCTTCGTTTGATTAGTTAACTAAACCTTTTCCTTCTTTTGTTTAGTTAACTAATCCATTTTCCTTTGTTTGTTCAGTTAACCATTCACATCATCATGGTTCACTTTTCATTCATGTTCTCGTCCCAATTTACTCAACAAGAACTATCTACTAACAATACTCTTTTGGTAAACAACTTACAATACATAAACTATATCAGATTATGACCTAGTATCATATACTTTTAACAACCACCTTATAGCGAATCTTGACACCTAGCATTCTTCTAAATCAAGTATACAAGACGCAACAAGAAATAATTATCATGCTATCGACAGTAAGCAACATAAAACGTACTTCTTAATATATGCTTTTTACAGTAAACTAAACCTAATCATGTTTACATATATAACTGAAAAGAACAAAGCTACTAAGTATACTTACAGTAACAAAGGGGTTAACTTTTAGAATAGACGGTATGCTAGGATCTTTTCTTTCTCTAACATCTTAACTTCTTCAATGTCACTAGAACTTTGTCTAGGACCCGTTTTCATTTCTCATTTATTTCAACTATCATTCATTTGGCTCATTCAAGCTTAACAAGCACTTTCACACATAAAGTACAGCAACTAATAAGGCATTTAGAGAAAACATGAGAATTATATCATTCGGTAAAACTAAGGGTAACTATAAACATTATCGAAATCCAACCACGAAACAACACACACACACTTTACTTGGGTGTAGGACCTCCTCTGGCCAAGACAACCCAAATCCTTACCTCGAACTTTATCGCGCATTCGCACTTCGTCGTTATCTCACTTCTTCTTTTAAATACCTTCACATTTAAAAATATATAATCATCATTAAAAATCATTTAATATACTTATTACCCATAACATCTTTTCTATCATATTTCTATGGGTAAATGACAAATCAACCATCGTAGTTTGTGGTCAATGACAAGTCAACCACTAGGGTATTTTTTTTAACAAATTAACCACTGACATATGGGAAAATAACAAAGCAAACATCGCAGTTACGTTTTTTGTTCTCCGTTAACAAGTTAAAAACGCGGTGTGTGGACGCGATGTGCCTTTAAATTGCATTTACGCAGATCGAGCAGATCCAAATCTGGATCTAGCGATCTGCGAGACCCGTGACGACGAGAGTACGAAGCTGCGACGCGACGACGAGAGTTCGAAGCTGCGACGCGATGGGTTGGCGACGACAAGTTGGCGAGTGCGACTGCGATTTGCGACGACGAGTTGGCGAGCGCGATTTCTCAACTGATTCCGGTATACTTTCATTGCTTTGCTCCCCTGTTCCGATTTCCGAGTGTGGTACAAATAGTTTCATTAGTTTCAATTTCTGATTGTGGTACATATAGTTTCATTAGTTTCATTGCTTTGCATTACAAATTTGCATTACAGAGATTGTGGTACAGATAGTTTCATTACAGATAGTTTCATTGATTTGCATTACAGATTTGCTCCCCTGTTCCGATTTGCATTACAGATAGTTTCATTGCTTTGATTAACTTAAGTTGGGATACCCAGCAATGTCGATGAAATATTTTTGGTTGCAGGGCAATCTGTAATGCAATTTACAGATTGCAATCTGTAAATTGCAATTTATAGATTGATTTACAGATTGCAATATGGAATGTAATTGCAATCTGTAATGCAATTTACAGATTGCAATCTGTAATGCAATTGCAATTTGTAATGCAATTTATAGATTGCAATCTGGAATGCAATCTGTATTCCAGATTGCAATCAGGAAATTGCAATTTACAAATTGATTTACAGTTTGCAATATGGAATGCAATTGCAATCTGTAATGCAATTTACAGATTGCATTCCAGATTGCAATCTGGAATGCAATGTATAGATTTGTGTTGCTTTTGTTGATTGTGTTATCTTTGAAGACTTATTAAAGAGTATATGTACTGAATTGAATAAAGAATCTCTTCTCTAGTTTTGTTTTTTTTTCTTGGCAATCAAGTTGTTGACTTTGATTGATTTATAAACGATAGACTATTTGCGTAAATACTATTATACTGACTTATGATATTTTGTTGGGTTATTATACTGCAGGTTGGCGAATTACTCAGGGAGCACAATGGACTGAGGTAGGAAATTCATGCAGAAGTGTGGGAGGAGAAGGGGGAGGCTAGTGAAAGACGACCAACCGAGGCGGTGGAAGCCGCGTAGGGTGAATATGTTCAACCCGAGGCGGGTGAAGAAGTTGAACAAGCAACGATGGTGGAAGACGAAGACACCGCCGAGCCTGAACAAGGAGAAACAGAGTTATTATTCAGGACAGACGATGCCAGAAGACGGTATGAAGAAGATGTTGAACACCGTGGCATTATTGTTTCCAAAGTAGTTGATTTTGACTCTTTCACGGAAATGGGCATTCAACATATGCTGGAAAATGCTGGATTACTCGGGTTGTATCGGATGGGGGGCACTTATTGCGAGAGAGTCATTAAGATGTTTTACGCAAATTTCCAACTTTCTGAGGAGCCAGTTGAGGTGCAAACGTATATTTTTGGACGGGAGTTGAGATTCACTCCCGACGATATCAATACAATACTTGAATGTTATGGGGCAAGCGAGGAATATTATGGCATATCTAAGACGAAGCCACCATTTATCAAGGAAGGAGATGGGCTAGTCGTTCTTAGATTATTGCACCAGGATCCTGAGATTGCCCATTACAAGAGGCCAAAGGCTAATGAGTTGAATGTAATGGCCCGAGTGATCCACATGATATTGACGTACACAATTTTGCCTAGGATTGGGCATCGAGACCATGTTACAAGCATGGATCTGTATATTTTAGAGAAGGTGTTCAGGGAAAAAAAAAGTGAACATTGGATATATCATAGCGAAGCACATGGAAGAGGTCGTCAACAACCCATCAATAAGCCTACCGTACAATTGGCGTATCCAGACTATAGTTGAGCAGTTTGGGGTTCCCATCTCTGCGAATGAGCCAAGAATTGAAGCGACGACCATTGACACCTACAAAAGAGCCAACTTGGATCGATTGGGCATCACCCAAGTTGAAGGCGGATGGTTCCGCAAGTCCAAACAGAAGGCAGCACCTCCACCCGTTACAGAGCCTCAGTATGCAAGAACCTCTTATGATATGCCGCCTCCTCCCCACTCAGAGCCTGAGTATGCGTATGCAGCCCCCTCATATGAAATGCCACCTCCTCCACAATCATCACACTTTACTGCGATGCCTGAGGAGTCGTCTGCCTGGATGAGCAGAATGGAGGAGCTCCATCATGCGTCGATGAGCAGAATGCAAATGATGGAGGAGCACGTGCAAAGGCAACAAATCGAGCTACAAAGAGCTAACGAGCTCGCAACAGAGAGGTGGGCCATTGCCCAACAGTGGCAGGTGGAAGCATCAAAGAGCAGACACGCCGCAAAGCAGTGGCGTATGCAAGAGGTGGAGCTCGCTGAAGCGAGGCATAGAGAAGCTGAACAGTGGCATCTTCAAGAGGCGGACCTCGCAGTAGAGAGGTATTGCCAATCCTAACAGTGGCATGTTCGAGAAGAGGAGCGACATGTTCGAGAAGAGGAGCGACACCGTGAGGTGTTGGCCGCACTCAAGAGACGTGGGAGGCGATTAGCACGATCATCATCCTCGTCGTCGCCCAATGACGCACCTGACGCCACATTCCGCCTGTAAGTTATTTATGTTTTACGCAAAGCCCAGGTTTTTATTTTATTTTTGTTTCACGTGATGATATGTTGTTGATTTGCAGTGACCCTGTCAGGCTCCGCTAAGGAGCACCTGGAGCTGGGGCACTCCAACCTCTGCCCGGAAGAGTTGTGCGCGTGGTACGTCTTTCATTTCGTTATATGTGTGTTCAATCATGTTCATGCAAATGTTAGGATCTCGGCGTTGTTTGCAGCCTGTGTCGGTCATGTCCTCGCTCAAGATATATGTCCAAACAAATACCCGTAACAACAAGGAGACGTGCGCAATTCTTGGGAGAAATTTGGAGGGTGAGCATTACCTTGTCTCACATCTCATCTTTCCGGAACAAGAAGGGACGCCAAATACAGTGCGAACCCATCTTTGTATGTTACTGTATAATCTATTATCTTACTACTCATCCAAACTTATATGCAGTGTATTGCGAGCAATGAAGAAGCCATATTGGCGTTTCATCAGTCAAAGAATCTATTGCAATTAGGGTGGATTCACGTAAGTCACCATCTCGTTTCTCCGAGTTATCATGCATGTTCTCTTGAGATGATCTTATGACTTGTTTACATTGCAGACACACCCAAAGCAAGGGTTGTTTATGTCCTCCGTTGACTTGCACACCCAATATGGGTACCAACGATTGTTGTGGGAGTCCATCTCTATCATTGTAACTCCATCAGACAAAAAGACGTATGTACTGTCTCTTGTGTAAATTCTTAATCTTGCTTTCCACGTCACTGACAAACAATTATTACCTTTGCATTGCAGGCCGTACAGCATCTTCCGGCTTACGGAAGAAGGGATGTCGGTGCTGTCCAGCTGCAAAATTAAAGAACACTTCCACGAGCACGACCGTGCAATCTTTAAGTATAAGGGTGAGTTGTACGGTGCTGCAGACGGGGTTCTATTGGACCCGAACGGAAGTTGTCTTTTAGAAGATTTGCGCGTGCCCCAGCCACAGCCACAGCCACCGCCACGGTCCAGAAAGAAGGCGCAATAATTTAGTTCATTCAGTACTGTTGGAGTTTATGTTTAGTTTAATTTGTGTACATTTTCGTTTTCGTTGTAAATTATGTGTAGTTTAAGGATTTCTGTGGTTGATTATGTTTACTTTAATGTTTGTACATTTGCGTGCGTTTTGCCTGATGTGTAGTTCAATGATTTTTGTTGTAGTTTATATACTGGATAAATAATGTCTGAGACGATACTGGAATTGCTGTGGAGTTTTGTGCAGGATGTATGAAAATGGCGTTGTGGGAGTAAAGTAATAGATGAGGTTCTGGCAAAAATTTTATCGGACACCTTGCATATAAACACTCATGACACAGAAATAACTTCACGCAATAAACTCTCTCGTTAGAAATAACGTCACGAAATTCACCCTCGCTCGCAAGAGGCCGCGAAAAAATGCGATCTGTTTGCAAGACACCGCTAAGAACGTGGTGTCTCGCGAGACACCGCGTAGAAGTCTCGCAAGACACCTCGTTCTACAATGCGGTGTCTTGAAGCGAGACACCGCTAAGAACGCGGTATATGATTATGAAATGTTTAAGATGGATAAAGACGAAACTATTACTCAAATGTTTACACGGTTCACTAACATTACTAATAGTTTGAAAGTGTTTGGAAAGGATTTTACAGATGAAGAATTATGTGTTAAGGTGCTCCGAAGTCTTCCGAGAGGTTGGACATCAAAAGTGACAGGCATCCTCGAGGATCGGGATCTCTCAATCTTGACGTTGGAGGAACTCATAGGATTTCTCATGACTCACGAAATTAAGATGAAGGCAAATGAGAAAGAAAATGAAATAGAAAAAGAGAATCCTAAGAAAAAGACAATAGCTCTTAATGTCTCCTCCAGCAAAGAAGAAGAAGAATTGGAGGAAAATGATGTTGATGAGGATGATGAAGAAGAACTAGCTCTCATCACACAAAAAATCAAGATTCTTCAACGGAGAAAGCAACAAGGGAAGGGTAAATACAAAGGAGAGAAGTCTCACTACAATAAGGGGATAACATGCTTCGGTTGTGGGAAAACGGGGCATGTGAAAGCTGATTGTTTCCTTGAGAAAAAGAAGAATCCTAAAGAGTCTAAGAAGAAAGCTTTCAAAGCAACGTGGGATGATAGTGAAGAAGAACCCTCATCCAACACAGAAGAAGTAGCTAACATGTGTTTCAAGGCTAACGACAAAGAGGTATGTAGCTCTTCTCATAATGATAGTGCTAATGATAGCACTAATAATGATGATAATGAAGATGGTGATGAATTTGATGAGTTACTTGAAGAATTCAATTTATTAACTCTTAAGTATAAAAGGTTGAAGAAAGAAAATGAAATTATGGTAAAAAAACTTGCATGTAGTGTGAAAATAGTTGAAGATGAAAATGCTTGTTTGAAATTGAAAAATAATGAATTGAATGAGCATGTTAAGTTAATTGAAAATGAAAATAGCGTGTTAAAGGAGAAAATTGTCGAATTGAATAAGATGGTGCTTAATTTTACAAATGGGAGCAAGAATTTGAACATGCTCCTAGGTAAACAAAAGATGACTTTTGATAAAAACCAGTTTGGGATATCAATCGTTTCAAAAGAAAAAGAGTTATAGAAATTTCTTTGTTAAACCCTCTACTTGTCATACTTGTAATGCCATAGGTCATAAATCTTTCGTTTGTCCATCTAGAAACATTAAAAATAGAATTGTTGATAAATTTGTCTGGGTTCCGAAAGGAATCGAATTTAACCCCAAAGGACCCAAAAAGATTTAGCTACCTAAGAAAACAACTTGATCTATTTTTGTAGATTGAAGCTCCTCCCACTAAAGATCAATGGTACTTGGACAGTAGTTGTAACGAGCAGGATTTCTTAACCATTTTAAAAATATATTATTAATTACTAAAGCAACAATTTTCGGAGTCAAACCTTTCACTAAAAACAAATATTTTCATAAAAGGATTATCAGAGTACGAAAATCCGATCGTTACCAAAAGCTTATTTTATCATTCATTAAAAAGTGAAGAACTATTATTTATGATTTGCAGAAGCGATATAAAAAAATTCATCCATAAAAGTTGCGGAAGCATAACTAAAGAGAAGTCCAACTTATGTAAAACTGTCATTTTGTCCAAGGAAAACCATGATTAACAATTTTAGGAAAACGCAATTTAAAGCATCAGGTAAAGTGATAATTTAACTTTAAATGTTTGAGTTTCCAAAGATAAATCCACATACTATTCCGGATAACATTCATTAAGGGTAAAAGGGAAAATTAATGTTTACAAAATAAGTTTCGACGTTAGCCCTTAAAAAAATTTCTTCTTCTTCATTACTTAGTGTCGTACTACTACTTTACTGGCGTCTCCATCGGATCTACCACAAGCCCCACGGGAGTGGCCTCCTCTGCTCCCAGTAGAACCACCTCGTTACTTACACCACAAGTAAGGACGTGAGCTTACGCTCAGTAAGGAAATGGGGAATACAAATGCTTATGACTCTCTTTAGTTTATCTTGGAATGGGGGCCACTCAAACCAATCTTTTCTTACGTATATCATTCGTTACTCGTGCATCGAGCTAGAGATTGGAAGAATCCATGGTGAGAGAGTAGATCTTTGTCGACTTTAGTTACCTAGGGTAGACAGTCTCGCAATCCCGACAAGGGAAAGGTAACGTCATTTTTAATTCTTGTCTACCTAACTAATCCGTACTTACCCCCCATCTCCAAAATCCCTTCATTCCTCTTTGTCTTCTTTTACGTCTTTTCCTCACTCAAGGCGTATGAGTACCATCCCAAAGTGATACCCCCTAGTTGTTCCTATTATTGTAAATGTATGATGACACTTCTAATTTGTCTAACACATATATAGAGATATCAAACAACAATACCTTAAGAAATTTTCAATAAATTAGCATAACATAACACATGCGGAAGTGCTAAGCATAATTATCCACACACACAAAGATTAACCATGCTTAAGAAATGATGGAAATCTAAGGCATACTTAATCATTGATCTCAATAAGGTAGCTAACAATCTACGAACTATTAAACATAATGAAATCATGTAACAAAAAATTAACAGCGGAACAAATCTCTAAACATGTGTTTAATCAAAGTAATACGGCAGCATTTTTATGGAAGACAAAATGATTAACATGCTCTTGACAGTAAAGAAAATAGCAGCGAAACGAATCTCTAAACATGCGTTTAATCAACTAATACGATAACATTTTTATGGAAGACAAAATGATTAACATGCTCTTGACAGTAAAGAAAATAGCAGCGAAATGAATCTCTAAACATGCGTTAAATCAACTAATACGGCAGCATTTTTATGGAAGACAGAACGATTAAACATGCTCTTGACAATAAAGAAAATAGCGGCGAAACATCGAAGGTAGAACAGCGGAATATGCTTATCACTTTACTGATGTGCAGCGGGAGATGATGATGAAACGAACATGCTTTTAAACATTTAAAAATAAAAGCTAGTATAAATCGAGACGGCGAACATGCTTTCCAATCGACTAATGTACAACAAAAAATAAAACATGCTTTTAGACATCTAATCCAGCAATAAACAATAGTGAACACCACGATGACTAGAGACAGTAATAAACGAAGTCAAAATGGACTTAGTGAAATCATGCCTTATACCTACAACAGTATCTAGGAGTTATGATAGCAGAATAACAGTAAAACATGCTCATATGATGAGGAAGTAAAACTACAGAACATGTTTACAGCAGAAATGTGATGTACGAGAAATAAACCTAAGTGGGATGAACACTTTAACATAACACTACAACCTGTAACATAACACTATAACCTGTACCCAGATCAGCCATCTAAACCACATCATGAGCAATAAGTCTTTAGACGACAAAAATAGGACCCCTACCGTTACTAGAAATCTGTCAAGGACTTATTCATGGTTCTCATTCATTTAGGCATCATCTCTTTACTTCCTTTCAGTTTATCATAGTAAGTATCGTTCAACTTGTCACAGTAAATATCATGAATATTTAAGCAGTAAAGAATGTACAGAACATAAAAGAAAACAAATGAAACAGTAAGGAAAATTCAGCCTCCAGGAGAAACGCAACAACCATCTAGTGTTTAAGGAAAAACATGGAAGTCTAGGATGAAATATAGTATACAGAAGGAAAATCACATATGAATTCTTGAGACAAAAGCAGAAAACTACATAGACCAACCGACTCAAGCAAAGCACACTCACACACTCTCTATTACTTGGGTGTAGGGCCTCCAAATGGCCAAGACAACCTATTCCTTACCCTTGAAGACTCTTCTCCCTTAGACCGCAGCTACCCCGCCCCCCCCCCCCTCCACCCGTAAGCTCCAATAGCAACCCTTGCTGCAACCCTCTCCAGGAAGAACAATCCAGAAGAAGGGGATGAAGGGTTAAAGAAACAGGCTTACCTACGACATCCTGTACGTCCAGCAGGGGGTTGGCAGTGGACAAATCACTGTTGGTCGGCCTGGGCATGCAATTTTGTGTCGAGAGGTGGTGGTTTATTGGTTGGGTATCGCTTTCGTTCTGATTTTAAATCTCTGTCTTCGCAGTTCTACGATGATTTGGACGGGTGCGGACGACTTGATCCCGTCCGCAGTCATCCTCAAGACCAAAATCCACAGGCAAAAATTACGCTTGGGGACGAGGAGAAGTGTCCCCACTTTCGTCTCTACCGTCCGCAGTCAGGTTTCGGATGCCATTTGGCGTCCGCATGTGTCGTCCGCATAGGTTTAAAAATCGAATATATTCAATTCGGACAGGTTTTTCCTCGTCTGCATGCATCATCCGAATGTGTCCAAAAATTGGACAGATTAAAATCGGATGACTCCTTACTTCATTCGTAGGCGTCCGCAGGCATCCTAAAGTCTCCAGACTTAAATAGATTCAATGCGGACGCGTCCTGCTCTATTCTGCATTGTCTGCAAGGTCGTTTGGAAGTCCCCGTCGCGCAGACATTCGGACCCGTCATCTCGTCCCTGAAGTCCTCCCAAGTCAGGGCGACATTCCAATTGTGTTGCGGACGACACTCCACATCCGCAACGTCGTCCTCAAGCGTCCCAAGGGACCAAAAGTCCATTTCCTTTGTATTTTTGACCAAGTTTTTATCCTAATCGGGTTTCCCATAAAATAATGAGTCATGACACAAGGCGTATAGGGACAATGTACATATATATTACGCCAATTTCTACTTCTAAAGTTTGATTACATCGTTTAACAAAAAAAATTAAGATCGGGTTGTTACAGCGGTTGTTCGAGACATATGACGGGAGACTTCTCAAGATTTACCTCCATCAAGGACAAGAAAGGAAATGTGACATTTGGAGGTAACCAAGAAGGAAAAGTTATAGGTATTGGCAATATAGGTAATGTTTCTAACCCTATTATTGAAGATGTCTTACTTGTTGATGGGTTAAAGCATAATTTATTGAGTATTAGTCAATTATACGATAAAGGATACAAAGTTATTTTTGAACCTAAATCATGCATGATCATTGATGGTTTGAATGGTAAAATTTTATTTTCGGGTTATAGACATGAAAATATCTATGCTATTGACTTGTCTAGTATTTCTAGTGATGTTGTAAAATGTTGTGACTCTTTTAGTTCATGGACTTGGCATAGGAGATTAGGACACATAGGTATGGATAGCTTAGCTAGGATCTCGAAAAACAATCTAGTTAGGGGTCTTCTGAAAATTGCGTTTGAAAAAGATAGAGTTTGTGAAGCTTGCCAAAAAGGAAAGCAAATAGAAAGCTCTTTCCCTTCCAAACAATATATCTCTACGTCTAAGTCTCTCCAATTACTTCACATGGATCTTTTTAGTCCTTCTAAGGTTTCAAGCTTAGGAGGAAAACATTATGCATATATAATTATGGACGATTTCTCATATTACACATGGGTTTTCTTCTTAAGAACTAAGGATGAAACCTTTGAAGTATTTTCTAGCTTTAGGAAGAAAGTCCAAAATGAAAAAGAGCTTACCATTGTCATGATTAGGAGTGATCATGGTGGCGAATTCAAAAACGATCATTTCAATGCCTTTTGTCAAAAACATGGCATTGAACACAATTTTTCTTCTCCTAGAATCCCTCAAAGAAATGGAGTTGTTGAGAGGAAAGTCCGATCCCTCCAAGAGCTTGCTCGTACCATGCTCAACGAGAACGATCTACCCAAATATTTTTGGGCAGAAGCCGTTGTCACGGCATGCTATATTCTCAATCGTGTATCTATCCGTCCTACTCTAGAAAAGACTCCTTATGAACTTTGGAATTGTAGAACTCCAAATGTTAGCTACTTCAAAGCTTTTGGCTGCAAATGCTTTATTCTCAATACTAAGGACAATCTAAGAAAATTCGATTCTAAGACGGATGTGGGAATCTTTCTTGGATACTCTCTATCTAGCAAAGCCTATAGGGTCTTCAACAAAAGGACATTAGTGGTGGAAGAATCCATGCATGTCACTTTTGACGAATCCACTCCTACTCATACTGTAGAAAGACCAATTCTAGATTTAGAAAATGATTTAGAAAACCTTTCTCTAGGTGACAAAGGGAAAGAGATTCTAAAAAGTCCTCCTCAAGAATCTCAAGATCAACTCTTTGAAGGAACTTCAAGGGTAGAAAACCATAGTGACTTACCAAAGGATTAGACGTATGCTAAGAGTCATCCTATGGTTGATATTCTAGGTTATCCAAACCTAGGTGTCAAAACTAGAGCCTCCCTTAGAAATGTATGTGCCAATACGACATTCATTTCCCAAGTAGAGCCCAAGAATTTTTATGAGACCGAATTCGATGAAAATTGGGTATTAGCCATGCAAGAGGAATTGAATCAATTTGAGAGGAACAATGTATGAGAACTTGTTCCTCAATTATTGGAACAAAATGGTTTTCAAAAATAAGATAAATGAGAGTGGGGTTGTTATTAGGAATAAAGCAAGACTTGTTGCAAAAGGTTATAAATAAGAAGAAGGAATTGATTTTGAGGAAACTTTTGCACCGGTCGCTAGGTTAGAGTTGGTTAGAATGCTTTTGGCATTTGTTTGCTATAAGAATTTCACTCTTTATCAAATGGATGTAAAAAGTGCTTTTCTTAACAGCTTTATTGAGGAAGAAGTTTACGTTGAGCAACCGTTAGGTTTTGAAGTTTATGATAAATTAGATCATGTTTATAAACTTCATAAAGCTCTTTATGGACTTAAGCAAACACCAAGAGCTTGGTATGAGAGATTGAGCAATTCTTGAAAGAAAGAGATTCCATTATAGGAAAAGTAGATTCCACCATTTTTGTCAAGCACAATGGTAATGATATTATGATTGTACAAATCTATGTTGATGATATCATTTTCGGTTCTACCAATGACACACTTTGCGATGAATTTGCGAATTTAATGCAAAGTGACTTTGAAATAAGTATGATAGGTGAATTGAAATATTTTCGTGGTTTGCAAGTAAAACAATCTCAAGATGGGATTTTCATGAATCAAGAAAAGTATGTCAAGGAGCTTTTTGGGATAGACTCTTCAAAACCTTCTAAAACTCCCATGAGCACAACCACAAAATTGGATAAGGATGAAAAAGGAAAATATGTGGATATAAATAAATATCGTGGTATGATTAGATCTCTTCTATATTTAACCGCAAGTAGACCCGATATTCTCTACATTGTGTGCTTATGTGCTAGGTTTCAATCTTCACCCAAAGAGTCACACTTAAATGTCGTTAAAAGGATTATCAAATATTTAAGTGGGACTATTTTGATTTAGTTGGATACACCGATTCGGACTATGCGGGTAGTCTAGTTGATAGGAAAAGCACAAGTGGTACTTGTCAATTTCTTGAAGAATCTTTAGTCTCTTGGTTTTTTAAGAAACAAAACTCGGTTGCACTTTCTACCGCCGAAAGTGAATATATTGCAGTCGGGAGTTGTTGCGCTCAATTGCTTTAGATGAAGCAAACTTTGGAAGATTATGGACAATTTTTCAAGTGTATTTCAATCATGTGTGACAATACAAATGCCATCAATATCTCGAAAAATTCGACAAAATTTCTTCTGTGATCATGTTACAAATGCCATCACTCACGGACAAAACACATTGAAATTCGACATCATTTCATCTGTGATCATGTTACTAAGGGTGACATTTCATTATAATTCGTTTCCACCAAAAATCAACTTGTCGATATTTTTACGAAACCATTAGATGAGAAAACGTTTTGTGGAATTTGAATTAGACTAGGATTGATGGTTTTAGATCATTCGTCTTCAAAATCTCCTATCTAATCTTAGCAACATCAATCCTATATCGTTGTTGAACTTCCTTTATGATGGATTGAGTTTTGGACACTCAATTCCTCAAGGGTGTCCCGGATTACACAGTGCGGACACCAATATGCTATCCCTAAACTCGTCCACTGTTTAGAAAATTCAATTATGCTTCATTTTTTAGAGTTTCGGACGATTATGAACGCCATTAAGTCAATCAGCAGGCGTCCGAATCGTGTTTTAAAACAGACTAGGGATCCTCTGAACCCAATACTTTGGCATCCTCACTTCGACTCTTGTTCTCTCTAGCAACAACCAACAATTCTCCTCCTATTTTCCGGCCATTCTCCGCCATTTCCAGCTAGTTCTTAAGCTTCTCTTTGGTACATCTCCACTCTTTCTCTCGTTTCTCTAGAGTCTTTCTAGGTTTTTCACTCGTTTTTTCATCACACACTCTCAATGTCTAGAAAACGTGCTGCACTTCAAATTTCCGACAATGCACGTACTCCTCAAGTTTATAGAACTCATTTATTTCCTGATGATGATAGTAAAAAATGATACGAGGAGGAATTCAAGAACCGATCCTTGATCCTCTCTCGCAAAATTGATTTTGCCTGTTTAGCAAATCTTGATTTAGAGGATGTCTATACACGCTTAGGCTTGCATAAACTTTTTTCTCTCAATGGTCCTTTTGTGGAAAAAGTGATTCTTATGTTTTATGCAAATGCCTATTACTCCGAAAATCCATTCATTATTAAAAGTTTTCTCTATGGACGGGAAATCGAAATAACTCCCTAAGTTCTCAATACTTTCCTCAAATGTCATATGGGTCTTTTGTATGAATCCTATTTCAATGGCCATGTTGCTCCTAGTTTCTATAACACGGAATTTGGGAACTATTTCTTGCGTCAAATTCTTCGTGACCCAATCAATAATTTCAAATTGAGACCTAAACCAAGGATCTCAATGTTCGTGCTCGCGTAATTCATCACTCACTTCAATATAATGTTCTACCTCGTGGTAGTCATCGCGACCACGTTAGTTATATGGACTTATACGTCCTTCAACATATGTACTCCAATACTCCATTCAATTTAGGCTATATCATTGCATATCAAATGGCCGAAGCAATGAACAGCTCCAACCAGTCACTTCATTTCAATATTCTTTTGTCAAACCTTTTCCGACTTTAGGAAATTCTAATTCCCAGCACGTTAAAAACTCAAGATATCTGGAGTGTGGATATCTATTCCCCTCAAACTCTTGGGCGAATGGGACTTATGCAAGATCCCAACGAAAATTAGATTGTCCGACTTGCGGTTGCACCTCCTCCTCCAGATTCTCCTCCTCATGAACCATTGGTACCTATGCTATCCCTACCATCCACGGTGCCCAGTTCATCATTTCTCATGAGGCTGGTCCCTCATCCCATCCCGTTGCTAGCTCCTCCTCTTCCCATGCACATTGTGCATCTCTTGCCGACTTGGCACGTCTTGAGGGCTATATGATTCGGATCTTGTCTCGCATGGACTCGGTAGATGGTCGTTTAGACTCGATGGATAGGTGCTTGGCTAATCTCCCCCGCGGCATTTGGAATACTGATGCTTCCTCCCCTGTAGCTCCTCGTGTCTCGCCGTCGTCATCCGCTCCACCTCCTCAAGATATGGACGATAAAGACATTTCCGATTCTTAGATTAGTTTAATCTTTTTGTTTCAGATTAGATTTCATGTAATCCTTTAGTTAAACAGTTTCAGTTTGTAACCAAAAACTTGATTGTTCTCTTTATGTTTGGTTGTTTTAATTGGTTTTTCATTTTGGCATTCTAACTTAGGATGGATTGCTTGATTTTCTTCTTAAACTCCATGTTATCTTTTCAATGATATGGCTCTTTCTCTTATTTCACTCTTGCCTTCTATACTTAATGGTTGTTAGAACAATTTTGGATGTTTTGGAATACTTGGTTTTGGATTCATGGTTGGCATACTTTGTATGAAGTTTGAAATCCTTTAAAATGTGTTTACAGAATAGATTTTGGCATTATGGGGGAGTCTATAAACAAACAAATCCATGCCATGTTTTTTACACCCATGTGTTTCATCTCTCATTACTATTAATTCAGGGGGAGTGTCTATATTTGGTTGCTTAGATCCTCCCTCTATTCTTTTTTATTATGACAAAAAGGGGGATAGATAAGTTAAGTTGATGTGAAAAATACTTGAAATTTGATGCATACATTGAGGGGGAGTATATTTTAAATTTCTTGGTTTACAATTTCAATCTCGTGTTTTCCAACTCTTGATATTTTGCTTGAAATTGAATATAAACAACTTAACATATTTTGTCATCATCAAAAAATGGGAGATTGTTAGCCTAAGTGTGTTAGGCATATTTATATTTTGATGATGAATAATATTATTGAGGTTTATAAGTTGTTTATTAGTTAAATTTATAATTCTCGTATTTAGCTCATAAATTGAAACTACCTTTGATTAGGGTATTGGTAATGTCTAATGCGTTATACTAAGTCCTTGCAGTGAGTAGAAAGATTTGTGGGACTTAGATGATTCAATTCGTGCAGCTCCGAACTCTGCTAAGTACGTTCGGACGACACGCGGACTGATGGCGGACGATACAGAGTCGTCCACAGAAGCTAGCCATTCGTCCCGAGGATGAGACTGAGGACGAGTTCTTTCGTCCCCAACTGGAGACTGTTGTTGCGGACGACTGCGGACGGATACGGATGAGGAGGCCTAGTGTCCGATTTGAATATGTAATACTTGATGTTCAATTCAGACAAAAGCTTGGACGAGATGAGGTGTCCGCACTTTCTTAGGGATGCGGACTTCAGGACAAGACTGAGGACGGGTTTTGGCGTCCGCAACTGAGATGCATTCCGCGAAATATTGCGGATGACTGCAGATGAAGAACCACCATGTCCAATTTGAATCTGTACAAAACGAAGATTCATGCGGACGATGGTGTGGACGAGGCGCTGCGTCCGCAAATACGCTGTTTTACTTAACAGCTAGTTTTTAACATTCGGATGCAGACGTTTCACAAGAGTTTAGGACGTCCGGACGTCGCAGGCTTATAAATAGTTGGACTTCGAAGAAGACTACACACCAAGCAATATTAAGCGAAGCTCTGCCGAATTTTTGACTCGACTATTGTGCACGAAATTTAGTAGCAATCACATCCTCAAAAGAAATCGAGTGAGATTAATTGTTGTTGTGAGGATTGTTGCATTTGTGAGCTTGAGAATTTTCCGAGAGAAAATTGTATTCGAGATAAAAGGGTAACGCCCTTAGAAATAGTTGTTCGTAATGGTTCGATTGACACTCGCTCAAGATCAATCAAATTGTAACCCAGAACAGTTGAGGAATATACCTTCAAGGGAGAACCTTGAAGCGTGGACCTAGGCGAGCTTGGCCGAACCGCATTAACAACTCGGTGTCGAATTCTCTAACCTTATCTCTTATTATTATTGCTATAGTGATTTCTTAATCTCATTATTGTGATAAATTTACTATTGGTTATAAAATTTATAATTGCACAAAAAAGTTAATAAACCTAATTCCCCCCCCCCCCCCTCTCTCTCTTTTCTCTCGGTTAATTTCGATCCTACAATTCCAACTTCGTTCCAAGTCACAAGAGCGCATAACAACTACCCCACAATATACTCCAACTTAGCCATTTAATTAATTATAGAGGAGAATATTCAACATTTATCAACAATCTTCGACAATAAATCCAGCATAAAATAAAACAGAGTATACCCATCACATAGTCCTTAAAAAAGTAGAAATCAGAGAGTAAAACCCAAACATACAGAGTATAAGTCCACACAGTAGTTTAACAACAATCATCAATAGAACATTATCACAAAGCAGCCAACAATTCCTCATCACCAACAGAAATCCTCACAATATCCAGGAAGCAGAAATCGAACAGCAGTGTAAACTTAAAATTGTCTCATGGCAAAAAATTAACACAAATTATGTAAACCCAAGCAGCAAAACATAATCTTCAGCAATTCATGCATTTGAGCAGTGCATAAAAAACCAACCCATAACAGCAGCAAGGAACTCTTATTACCTTGATGAACTTCACCATGAAGAACACCTGAGAGAAGCAGGAACCAGCACATCACAGCTTCACATACACGACTTTAGCCCTTTTCTCCAGAGAAAGCCAGAGATTTTCACCCAAACTCTCCCTCTCTGATTCTTTCCTTTCTCTTTATCTCTGCAATAATCCCAATGCACACTCCACCTACCTTCTGCCTTTTTCATATTAATCCTCCGAGTGCTCATTCCACTTTCCTTTACCCTTATCTCTTCTTTCTACGTAACTTCTGCCTTCAAAACGCACCATCATTTTCCATCCAAGCAGCCATTTGGAAAGGAGAAGTGGCTAGAAGAATCACTGCCGTTGGATCAACAACTAGCTGATTTTTCATTGGGACCGGTCGATATCCATATCGACCACTCCCATAGTGATGGATGTCAACCGGACCTTCGTATTTCTCCTCTGCTGTTTTCATCTCTGCAACCTTTCATCCAACAAATTCGTCTATGAAATTACCCCAATCACCAGCAACAAAATTCAGCTGATTAAATTCAACAACATACCTCAATTTGGCATTGCATTGATCCCAACCCGGTCCAATTCGTCCCAACCCGAGCCCTAGCTCCATGGCCTATAGTTACTCAAGCCGCCACTGTCCGCTCGCATATTCGCCGAATCCGTACCATCGCTTGCGAAGAAGCTCGCCCCTAGGAGTTCTCTATCGTCGTGATGCCTCACGCCCGAGCTCCTATTCTCCCCTTAGGTTCTCTTTCTCGAAACCCCCTTCCTCTTTCTCTTCAGAAAAGAGCAGCCCACATCTTCTTCCGCCTTTCAATTGACAAACCAAACCGGACCGAACCATCAACAAACCAAAGCAGTTCACTTCCACCTCCACTCTTCTATTTTTCCTTTTTATTTTATCCTTTTTAATTCTTAATTTCATTTACCTTAATTTTAATTTATTTAATTAACATTTATTTTAATTCTCTTTACTTAATTAATTAACATAATATATGTATGTATTACTTATACATACAGTACATTAATTGACCCAATTTCTAACTCTCAATTTATTCCAAATATTGCTTGACGATGATTATCGATCCAATTTAAATTCTTCGATTTAATTTTTCAAATTAATTTTCAATCAAATAAATCTTCAATAATTATCCAATTATACCAAGTTAATTTTTCAATAATCTTTTCTTAATTCCGTTATGGGAAATTGGGGTATTACAAAAGGGGTGATCCGTCGAGCCCCGAACGGTGGGTTGGCGTGTCCCACATCGGATAAAGTAAAACTAAAACAGAAAACAAAAATAGAAAACGGATTTTAAAAGAGCATAGCATGTGTATTGTTGATTTTATTTTATATCACTTACTGAGCGTTAATCTCATTAGTTTATGTCTTGTGATGTAGGTACACAGGAGAATATATTAAGGAGCAGTTGATAAAGGATTTGTATGTGGGAATCTTGTGGCTGGCTAGGCTAAAGAGATTTGAAAGAAAGGTGGTTTGTAAAGGTTTAATTAATGCATTTTTAAATATTTTGTTTTATTTGAAGGAACTTTCGTTGTGTCTTTTAAAATATTTTAAGAAAAGAATTTTATTTATCATCTTTAAATAGTTTATAATGAAAAGTCTTCCACTAAATTTATAAAAGAAAAAGTTTTAAAATTTTACTCGTTTTCAAATGTAAGAAAAATTGGGTCGTTACAAGAGGTGCAGATTGTCAAAGTTCAATATGCTAGATTCTTTTTGGATCAGGTTGACGACTTTGCATTTTGGATCTTCTTATAGAGTTTGTATCCATATAGAGATCATTAGAGTTTTGTTTGACTCGAATTCTATTTGAGTCAGACTAACTGTAAATGTCATTCAAGGCTTTAGTTTTTCTGTAAGTTCATATAAGATAGAGTTATAAAACTCGTAGTTGTATTTCAATCTTTATATTGATATTCTCCTTCGTTTGTGGTAAGGATTTTTCATGTAAATCAGTGTGTTCCACTTTTGTATTTTTTTCTTTTTTCATTATTGTTCGATTTCTAACCACATCGACAAATTATTCAATCCAAAATAAAAATGTTTACTTGCAAGTATTAATAAGAAAATATGTTAGGAAATATACAAATACTATATTAAGTTCCATTCAATAAATTTGATATATTTCAAGTGAGGCAACTAAATTAACTTTTAATCTTGATTACTCATGCAAATGTGGCAATCATAAATATAAAGAGTAAATTTAGAGGGATACCCTAATTCAACACCTTAATCTTACACTCTTATGCAACATATTAAGAAATTGCCACATCATTTTGTTATACTAGTTTTCGGTATGTGCAATGCACATAAACATCAATCATACATAACATTTCACCCTAGAAACCAGAACCGACTAAAAGACAACAAATATAATAACACATCAATATATTGACAAGATTTTAGGAAAGAAACTCATATAAAATGGATGATATTTTTGATATGGTGACCATAACTACACATAGATATCAACCTCCAACTCGAATGTTTTTAGGAGAAAAAAACAATTGTATATTGAAAACACAACTTCCACAATAGAAACTTTTGTTGTATGTCTACAAACAAATGAAATTAATATAAAAATGGACAACTTAGCAGCAAGCAAGCAACATTGAAAGTTTAGTAGAATAATTAAATGAAAGATGACTAAGAATAACTCAAAGAGATATATAGTGATTAATAACTATATTAACCTAAGAAAGCAAACTTGTTGAAAGAGAAAGGTCTTCCTTGTTTGAAAAAACAATGAACAAAATATTTTGTAGTTCATGGTAAAAAAAAATTTGAAAATTGCGCAAATCTTTCCTTTAGTAGTGAGATTCATTACAAAAACAATCAAGTGAAAAAGTAAAATCAAATGTGCCAAAGGGGTCAACAATCTTTTCCTAAAGTAGTAACATTTATTAGATAAACTATTAAGTCGATACAAAAAAGAAAAATTGTAAGAATGGAAAAAAAAATTGCATTTGTGATATTAATTCACCTTTTTTGTATCCATGACAATAAAAAAATGATGATGGGGTTGCAACCTACAAAGTATGTGACATAATAACTGAAAAAATATTGACCTGACAAGAGGACAAAATTAAGATACACATTGTTCATGGAATTCATAATTGTGTCAAATGATACAAACTTTAATACAACCCAATCATGAAAAAAAATTATAATCAGACATCATATAGTGACTATAGAGCATTAAGATACTATTCAAAAGAGCTAAATCAGACCCATTTATCATTATAAAGGATAGAAATTTAAAATTGCACTAGTTGGGTTTAATGTTTTTATTGTGCGGCGCTAGAGTCAAATTTGTTGATGTGATGGTGACAATTTAATGAAATTAAAGGTTTAAATATGCTTGGATATGGAAAATAGGAAGTTGGATTGGAAGTGGACATCCTTGGTTAAAAAGGCAGACGTCCAGATTTTAACTTCGTGGATAGGTGATTATTTGCAGATATTTGATTACGATCATGGGATAGCATCCATAGAAGTGTTAGCATCCGTGAATACTTGGTTTCAGATGGACATGTGGCCGTGAATACTAAGTTAAATTGAATGCCAAAGTTGTCTGAGCATGCATTTGAAGTGAGGTTACTGTTTGGTGAATGCTTACTATCAGTATGTTTTGTAAGAGGTTGCAAAGTTGGTATTAATGATAGGCAACTACTTGTAGACTTTATAGTGATTGACAAGAAAGAGTATGTTATTATATTGGAAATAGACTAACTCTATCTATACTTCACAACAATCGACTATTGGAAAAGGAGAGTGAATTTTTTACCACATGGAGAAGTGGATTATATTTTTCAAGGAGTGAAAGATAAAATAGAATACCTATTATTTTTGCAACCAAGGCACAAAGGCTATTGAAGCATGGAGATATTGGTTTCTTAGCTAGCATAAGAGAGACACACATCAAGCCTATAATGAAGTTTGAAGAGATTAATATTGTTAAGGAATTTACCAAAGTTTTTCTCAATGAACTACCAAGACTACTACTCAATTGGGAAATAGAGTTTATAATTAATGTCTACCCTGGTACCTCAGGCATATCAAACAATCCATACCATATGGCTCTGGTGGAATTAAAAGAGTTGAAAGAATAGATTGAAGAGTTACTTGAAAGTGGTTTTATTCGTCCAAGCCATTTGCTCTGGGGTACTCCTATCCTCTTTGTAAAAAAGAAAGGTGTGTCTTTAAGGATGTATATTGATTATAGGGGGCTAAATAGAGTAACCATTAAAAACAAGTACCCTTTGTCACAGATTGATAACTTATTTGATTAGTTACAAGGTGCAACAGTATTCTCGAAAATTGATTTGCAATCTGGTTAATACCAATTAAAAGTCAGAGCTAAGGATATTCCAAAGACTGCTTTTCAGACGAGGTACAACCACTATGAATTTTTGGTTATGTCTTCTAAACTTACACATGCACCAGAAACTTTCATGGACTTGATGACCTTGTCTTTAGAGACTATCTGGATAAGCTCATAATCGTGTTCATCGACGACATTCTAGTATACTCTCACACCAAAGAAGAACATATTGAACACTTGAGGATCACCTTATCAATATTGAAGACTCAGCAAATGTATGCAAAGTTCTCCAACTGCGAATTCTGGCTAGAAATGGTGAATTTTATAAGACATATTATTTCTTAAGAAGATATCATAGTGGATCTAGCCAAGACACAAGCAATTCTAGAATGGTTGCAACCAAGGAATGTCGGTGAAATCTGTAGTTTCCTTGACCTAGCTGGTTACTACAAAAGATTTATTGAGGGATTATCAAAGATCACCATGGCTTTAACGCACTTAATGAGAAAAAATACAAAGTTTTGATGGTCTAGTAAATGCGAAGACAACTTTCAAGAACTAAAAAACAGAATGATCCCTATACCAGTATTAGCACTTCTGTCTGAAGATAATAAGTATTAGATTTATTGGGATGTGCCAAAGAACGAACTAGGTGGAGTATTAATGCAAGAAGGAAGAGTAATTGCCTATACTTCTAGGCAATTGAAGAAGTGCAAACAAAATTATCTAACGCATGATCTAGAATTAGCTGTAGTGGTATTCACACTAAAAATTTGGAGCATTTTCTTTAGGAATAACCATGTGTTATATGCATGGACCTTAAAAACTTAAAGTACATCTTCAATTAAAAATAATTGAATATGAGACAGCGGCGATGATTAGAGTTTATCAAGGATTATGACTACGAGATTGAATATCACCCAGGTAAAGCAAACATGGTTGTAACATCTCATAACTTTTTTCGTATAAAAATTTTCTTTCCTTTATAAAAATCACTCGTGATGGAAAACTAGAGTAATAAACATACAGCGGAAGTCTCAGAGTAAACATATAGCGGAAGTCTTTTACGTTTAAATATCACAAACCAATAGTTTAAATAAACACATTAACTTAAAACACAAGTAAAACATTTGTTTAAAGTCATAAAATACTTAAAAGCTTTTAAAACATTTAAATACATTTATTTCATTTATGTGACCCATAACCCAAGGTCAATGTTGCCAACAACACAAACGCCTAACCTAGTAATACTCCATCAGCTACGTCATTTAACAGCTTTATCCAATCATTGACTCCTTACCTACATCAATGGGGCCTAACTTTGAGCCTAAAGTTAGTAAGCGGTATAAACGTAAAATATAAAATACACATATAAATTTTGTAACACCGTATATAGTTTTCAGTTTTGCTTATCTGTTATTGTTTCTGTCTTTTACTATCATTTATTCTGTTTTCGTGTTGGGCGTATCCAACCGGACCACAAAAACTGTTATTTACTATTCTTGTCTTTTATTGTTATTTAATCTGTTTATGTGTCAGACGTATCCAACCAAATCACAAAAATCGTTATTTACTGCTCTTGTCTTTTACTGTTATTTAATCTGTTTATGTCCTAGGCGTATCCAACCGGATCACACAAACATCCGTTTACTTATCTTTGATTTTTGTGTCGGGGTGTGACAACCCAATTTTTTCATAACTTTTTAAAATACGTGAAATTTAAAAGTTTTGTAAGACAATTAAAATTATTCATAATCAGAGTGCTAAAACCGAGCGTCAAAATCCATTCATTACATTCGTTATGAAAATCATTTATTAAAACATTAGCGGAAGCGAAAACATTCAAATTAAAATATGCTAAGTAAATCATTATGTTTTAAAATTTACTTTACTCATCTTTAGCCTGACCAGCTACAAACTCTGCCCGTGTAAATCTTTCATCAACTACTTTGTATTTTGTTCATAGTTCTTTTCATGCATACACATGTACCTACACCACAAGTAAACTAGAAACCCAAAGGCTTATTAAGGAAAGGGAATATGCAATATGATCATGTCTTTCTTTAGTTCACTTAGAATGGGTCTACCCCAAACCAATCTTTCATTACGTTTTATTCATTCGTTCATTACTCGTACATCGAGTTGGAAGTTGAAGGAACACGTATGTGATGGAATAGTTTGATCGGCTTCTAACCATATGTGGGCTAGATCCGAACTATCTATCCGCCTCCCAACTTCCCATCATCATCATCATCACTATCATTCGTTTATTTCATTTTTCTCACTCATGCATATGAGTACCACCCCAAGGGCACTCCCTACTTGTTTTCATTAACATGATGCATGTTGACAAAACATAAAAGAATTGACAATTAAAGAATACAAGTAGCAAACAACGAATGGTAAGAATAACAATAATAGAAATCATCGAACAGTATGAATAACACGAATAACAAACAACGAATGGCAAGAGTAATATTAATTGAAAGCAAAAAACAGAAACAAATCGAAAGCGACATACAATATATTTGATCCTACCGAACATAACACTCAAAATATAGCAAGACAATTAAACTACTAACTACGAGGTATCTAAGAGAATTAATAATGGGATTAAGCTTTTATTCTACTCGATTAAACATGCTTTTATTCGATTAATTAAACTTCCTACAATTAATGATCTAGTTAATTAAACATGCAAAGAGTCCTATCAGACATGCTCGATTTATTTAATTATACTGAACATGCTTCTAGAATCATTAGCCTAATTAATTTTCACTTGCTTGATTTACGGAAATGAAACAAATATTGACAATTAAGAAAATAAAGCGAATAACAAGGTAGATATGCAAGAAGCTACAAAGAATAACAAGGAAGATATACAGGAAGCTACAGCCAAAGAATATAACTAATTATACAAAATAGAATTTAAAGTCTCTATTCATTAATGATTATACGTGCATATCATGTCATACTTCATTTCCGTTATTCGATTCTACGAACTTAACATTTTCATTCATCATTCATGCATCACATCTCTATCAAAGTAAAGAGAACTACAATTCCTAAGCAGAACCAAGAAATAACAACATTATAACTAGATTTCAAATTACGGAACTAAGCTATCTATGCATGCTATTCCGATTAAAACAGAACATCACATACTAAATAAATCATAAACTGGAAATCTATCTAACAAATCATAATTAGATCATGCTCCACAATTTGATATAACGAGAATAATGCTAAACGAATTGATGCTAATTAAATCTAGAGCATTTATCGCTCCTAACCAAAACCAAGAAATAATCGTATCGTCGACTAATTCTATGACCTTAACAACAATATGAGAAATAATATTGCCAACAGAACAGAACTACAACCCATGAATCAATAAATAGATTATTCATACATATCATTTCGTTATCAAAGGTTTTTGTTCATCAGCCCCTTTTCCATCAATTCATTAGTTCACATCATAGCAGTTCATTATCACATTCCTTTTTCATAAAAATATTGAATTGCAGTAAAGGAATCACAGAAATTAACAAAGAATAGCAATCAAGGGACACATGCAAACTACTTGTGGGTAGGGCCTCCACTTGCTAACAACTCTACCCAATCCTTACCTCAAATCTTTATCGCGTTTGATACTTAATTGTTATCCTTCTTCTCTTCTGATACCTTCACAATTAGAAACATTTATTATTAACAACTTCTCATCAAATCCTATAAACCTTAACACTTAACAATCCTCATATACACAACTTAGCAACCAACGGCGGATTAATAGCTAACTACAACACAGATTCATATTCATTAACACCTAATAATATTATTTTAATTACCGAATAACCAACCAACAATGAAGCCTCCCTAATCCCATTAACTAGCCAAACCCTCCACAATGGCAGTCCATACCACTATCCCAACATACCGAATCAATATAACCACACATAAAGCAATTAAAGTCTAATGGTCTATAACATTACATATTAAATTCTCAAGAGAATAGGACCCCATAGAACAACCAAAATGACCAAGCAGTAATCATCCCAAGAAATCCAATATGCTGTGGTAAATGAACAGAGAGTATAAACTGCAATTATGCAATGCAGGAAACAATTCATCAATATTCTCCAGAATACAGAAATCTCACCATGAGGACCCGAGAACAAGAACAACAACTCCAATCCCTTCGACACATCGTAAACACCGCGGAGAGGAAAATTGTAGCCAACCCGTGTTGAGTCAAACCTGGTTGGAGCACCCAACTGAAGCACTCGGGTCGGAGCACCCGAACTCCTGCCAACAGACCCAAGGCTGGAGACCGCCTCAAGCGAAGGCCCAAGCCCGAGTTGTTCATCATGAATCCTCCTCAGGCGAACACCATGCCGGTGTCAATCCACCTCGTTGCTGCCATCTTGTCGTCGTCGACTAAAATCGACAGAGCGTCGATGTTCAACGCTGCTCGACGATCCATGAGCCGACGCTTCAATCGTCACCATCCACATGCTGCTCACCGCTAAGGACCGTCCAGAGCACCGAGCTTCGCCATCCATCGAGCGCACTCGCCCGATCGCCATCCATCGTTGTCGCCTCTTCTCTCGTCGGGCTCTCTCTCTTTCTCTCTCTCATTTCTTCAGCAAAACATCCATTAACCTAATTTCCTTTTTAATTGGCTTCTTGAACCGAACCGGCTGCTTGAACTGAACCAGTTTATCCCTCCCTTCTTCACTTAATTTCTCTTTTAATTTCTTCATTTTAATCCTAATTAATTAATATTAAAATATATTTATGTGTTAAATATTCGTATCGAATATTAACTGACCCAATTTATAACTCCCAACTTATTCCAAATATTGTTCAGAGATTATTACAGGTTCAATTTAAATTTTTTGATTCCATTTCCTAAATTGATTTCTATCAATTAAATCTCCAAATTATACTCTAATTATACTTATTAAGTTCTGATAAAAATTCGGGGTGAGGGTGTATCCAACCGAGCCACAACTATGTACTTATCTTTGGTTTCTGTGTCGGGCGTAACTAACCGGTCCACAAAATGACTATTTATGTTCATTCCATTTTTGTGTACTTTAAGAATCTAAGTCTTAACGTTGTCATGCACATACAATTCTATTTAACGTGTTCCTCAATCGTATCCTTAAAATGTGATTCGTCCTAATTAAGGAACTGAACTTAAATCTAATAAACATACAATTCATAACAATAAACTAAACAAACAATAAACACCCCCTAATTTAGGTGATGTATGCCCTTTCGGACAAAACACATATAGAACCACTTACTTGGGGTCCTTATCTTTAATAGTTAGTTTTTAAAGTTTCTTCTCTTCAATACCTATTCACAATTAGATAATATTTACATATCAATAATAATTCTCTAAAAATTATCCTCTATCCGCAAGTCACAAATCCAACATTTTAAGGATTATATAATCCCATAACTTTTACTTAACATGACATTGCTTACAATATCGTATCCTCCACAACTTAGCGATATAAAACCCAATCATTAATCCAATAACCACTTATTCTTGTAGAGAGTACGGAAATCGAAACATTCTTCAACGTCCAACAAAATAATACCTTAACCAATTAATATATATACATAGTCTAACCAAACCCACTAACAATCTCTGTCGCATAAAATCATGCAAATCCAATTATATCCAATAGTCAGCACAACATAACCCTAACTACTTATTATATTCGATACTATTACTTGACAGAACCATAGCATGCAGAAACAAAACCTTCAAAATCCAACAAGACATAGGAAGAGTGTCTACTACTTGAAGCATTCACGCGAATCAGTGAAGCCAAAGACAAAACTATTTCTTTTTCCTTCACCATAAACCTCACAAAATCACAGAATCTCCACCTTCAAACACACACACGATTTCACTTCTTTTAAACCTATAGAATTCCCTCTCAGCTTTCAACAAATCTAGAATACCATCACTATCTCTCTTCATTTCAACAGAGTAAACCTAACTTTTCTCTTTTATGAACTCACGTTGTCAACCTTCTCTATTTATAGGCAACACACCCAATGCCTCATCAATGCCCATATGAAGACAAAAGGCCATGAGACACAACCCATCAATGTCCAACAACCCATTGACTTCCAGACGTTTCAGACGTTGATTCATTTCATCTTCACGTCGGTTAAAACCTCTCCAGATTACCCTCATAAATTGGAGGACGATTGATTTTACTTCAGTAGCCGATCGACCACCAGTAAGTTGATCGATCACGATTTCCTTCTTTCAAAATGGCGGATGATCAGGCTAGACGTTCGACTCACACCCATGCGACCGCCACAAACGACAGCCACATTTCCTTCGGGAAACTTCAAATTTTCACGCCGGTCGAGCGACACCTCGTCAATCGACGACCCCGAACAACCGACGTTTCCAAATCAATTGTTGTCGATTAATTCTCTATATTACTTCCTTAACATGAGACACACACACACACACACACACACACACACACACACACACACACACANNNNACACACACATTACCCTTAATAAACCATAATTCACTTTTCCAAATATCCAAACCTCAACGTATACCATATGTTTTACCATTCTTCGTTCACATTATTTATCACTAAATCTAGTATGCCCTAAAATAATATAAATCCTATACCTTCAACCTTATTATATCCAAGTATATCTTCTCTTATTTATTCCACTGACTGTCAATCTAATTGATATCATTCAATCTAACTCAAAATACTATCAAACAATTCTTCAATTAACTTCAATCATTCCCATAAACTAATTAATTTGGGTATCAAGGTTCATTTTATCCAAATATGTTTCACTTGATTAATACCTTAATCGTCTATTTAGCTCTAACAACCCCAAAATTATCATTTGAGTCTTATGCTTAGCATAAAAAAATTTCGGGATATTACAATGGTAGCCAATGCTTTGAGTAGGAAGACGGTTTTTGTGCATTTTATATGAACGCATATGCCTTCAACATTACAGATGGAAATTCAAAGGTTTGGGCTAGAAATAGTAAACAAGTCAGAGACAAGCGCATTGTCAGCCATGACATTAGAGCCTACTATGATGGAGAAAATTAAAGAAGCACAAGAGGATGATCCAAAATGTATAAATCTCTGATTGGAAGAAGTGATAGGTGAGCAGTCGAAGTTTACATTTTCTAAGGTTGGCATCGTGAAATTCAGAAACAGATGGTATATTCCTAATGAAAAAGGGCTTTGCCATGAGATATTAGCATAAGTGCATTCCTCTACCACTTCTATACACCCTAGTACTATAACGATGTATCAGGATTTGAAGTAGCATTATTGGTGACCAAATCTTAAGAAAGATGTCGCTAAGCATGTTGAGGTTTGCCTAATCTGTCAAATTGTAAAGTTAGAACATAAAAGAGTAGCAAGAACTCTATAATCTCTGCCAACTCCAAAATGGAAGTGGGATCAAATTATAACGGATTTTGTGGTAGGTTTGCCAATAGCTGCGAAAGGGCATGATGCCATTTGGGTGATCGTGGACAGACTAACAAAATCACTGCACTTCTTACCAGTGTGGATGACTTCTACCATGAGTCAATATGCAGAGTTGTACATCCAAAAGTTAGTTCGGTTGCATGTGTACCCATATTAATTGTATCAGATAACAATCCAAGATTCATTTTCGCTTTTTGGAAAAGCTTGCACAGGGCACTAGGTACAAAATTGACTTTCAACACAACTTTTCATCCCCAAAAAGATGGATAGTGAGAAAGAACAATAAAAATATTAGAAGACATATTGCGAATATTCATTTTATAATTTCAAGTTAGTTGGAATGGTAAGCTACCCCTAGTTAAATTTGCTTATAACAACAGTTATTAATCTATAATTGGCATGACACCGTATTAGGCTCTATATGGAAGAAAGTGTAGATTCTATTTGTGATGGGATGAGGTGGGAAAAGCAAAGTTACTTTCTCCAAGATATACTATAACAAGTCATAGATACTATATGTATAAAACCCGTGAAATTTGTAATGATAAATTCAACGTGTTAATTTTTCGTGTTGGCATAGGTCAAATTTTGAAAAAATTTGACCTGAATTGTTAAGTAGCGACTATGTTTGAAATTTTAGTTAATTGATTAAATTGGTGGAATTAGAACTTTCTCAATGGAAAATTTATTTGAGAAGTCAAATTAAAAATTTTAATTAAATGAGAACAAAGGAATTTTAAGAAGAGGAGGGGAGGACGCTTGCAATTGAAGAAAGAGAAGAATAAATTAAAGAATATGAGAGGGTTAAAATAGGTGCAGAAAGTGCGTGGAAGTAAAATAGGGAGAGAGAGTGGCCGAGGCGACGATTCCGGCAACGAGGGTGAGGTCCGTTCGAACATTTTTGCCTGTGAGTGGTCGGGCATTGTCGAACGCAGCCGTCGCGCAGTTGGACCGAGCAATCCTGAGCAGCGAGAAAGGTCCGAGCCTTGGGCGACGGTAACAGCTCCGACGAGGCCGAGAGGTTTGGACGACGACTAAGTTGAACCGAGGAGCTCCATTTCTTCCTCCGATTTTCAGATTTTGGTGAGTAACCTCGGCTCTGTTCTGATTTTCGGGTTAGGTCTGTTGTCCTCCATTTTGGGGTTTTCGGCCAGATCACTTGTTTGATGGACATAAGGATTTTAGTTGATTTACTGCTGTTTTGGATTTCTATTCTGATTCATTTGGATTTCTATTTTGATGTTGGCGATTCTGTATTGGGTTACTGCTTGAGAAGTTACAGTGTTATTTGTGCTAAGATTTCATTGATTAAAAATAGAGGATAGTGATTTTGTTGCGGCTGTTTGATACTGATTTTGGCTTTGATATTTGGTCCCTGTTTTCAGTTTTGGTATTGTTAAGCTGAGGATTTATAACCGTAGGAGGGGAGTGTTCAATGTGTTGTTGTCATTGATATTGGTTTTGTTTTGATGGAAGAAAAGCTCGTGGATATACCCTGTAACCTCTATGTTCCTCACGGAAGGAGTTAGCTACTCACTGTTTACTATCTCAAGGTTTAATGTCTATTTTGTTTTTATGGATAATATACTCTTGGTTTATTGATGGAATTTGAGGGATTGTAAGTTGGTCACTCTTTGGTAATGGGTATCGAGGGGGCTGAAAATCCAAGGACTTATGGTTTTGTTTGGGACGAAACTGTGAATTGTGGAATGAAAAATGTTGGGGATAGTTCCATTGTTGGAACGATAGATGAATTAAAGTCTTGTTTTGGTAATTGAGGATAGACGTTGAGCTTAAACTCGGACCTAGGCTCATATCCTTTTGCGCCGAATTAAATATTTACAAGTCTTTCGCTAAAACACACGCCTTGGGCTGGGTGGTCGGGTTCTCTACGAGGATCGAGTCGTCTGACCCGGCGGTTCTGTTCGGCCCATCTTTGGGTCGTGACAATATGGGTAGTCAGAAAAAGAATGTTAACCGCTCAAAGCAGACATAAAAATTATGTAGACAGTAGAATGAGAGAGTTAGAATTAGAAGAAGGTGATATAGTGTTTTTGAAGATATCGTCATTCGAAGGAGTAACAAGATTCGACAAGAAAGGAAAGCTCAGCTTGAGATTTATAGGGTCTTTACCTATAGTTCAAAAGATAGGGAAGACTACGTACAAATTTGAATTACCGATAGTGATGGATAGGATACATGATGTTTTTCATATATCGATGTTGAGAAAATGTATACAAGTTCCATCCATGTTGGTGGAACCCGGGAAGATTTAGATTCATCCAACATTGACTTATGAAGAACGACTAGTGCAAACTTTAGATATACAGATCAAGGAATTAAGAAACAAACAAGTCCCATAAGTGAAGGTGCTACGGTGGAACCACTATACTGAAGAAGCAATATGGGAAAGAGAAGAAGATATGAGGAGCAAGTACCCAGAGTTATTTTTGTAATCAAATTTTGGGGAGGTGGATTGTACTAACCGCAAATTTTCCCAAAAATGTAATGACGATATTATAAGGAAAATTTGGGTTTTAAGTTATATGTAATAGTTTAAATACACGAAAGATATTAATAATAAAATCTGAATTTTGGAGAAAGGTTGGAACTGAATAGTGAAGTGAGGTGAGTGTTTGGGTGCCGTGGTGAAATTTGGAATTGTTCACGGAATGAGAAACGAAGTCACTTTGGAAAGAAATGTTCGTGATTGAAGAAGTGTCATGGTGAAGTGCAGATATCTGAAGTGAACAAAATCCGCGGAAGGGAAGTATTCATGAGTTAGATGACATTGTAGCAAAGAGAAGGGACACTCACTATCATGGAAAGATAGGCGTTCACGGATGGAAACATGTATGCAGAAGCAAATGTATCCGCAAAAAGGAAGTATTTGTCAAATGGACGATTTCATTTCAAAGGGAAGACGTGGTATAGTCTCAGTGTCCGCGCAAAATGAATTCGTCCACGGTAGAAAAATAAGGTGAGGAATGACATCTTATTAGAAGAAGGAATAGTCATTGCGAAAAGAAGCACAACTACGGTGGACGAACAAAGTGAGGAAACATCGTTGTTTTAACGAAGGAAAGTTGCTTAACAGTAGGAACTGCAGAAACAAAGATGTCCACATAAGAGAAACAACAGAGATCACGGAAGCGAATGTGTACACAAAAGGAAACATGCATTGATGGACGTCATGGTGTTAGATGATTGGCAAACCGGGTTCAGCGAACACACATATCTGTTGTGGCAGCTCGTATTTTTGCTACTGAAGTACTGTGAGTTAAAAGGAAAGGTCTTGCTACTTCCTCTTGTTAGCTTTTTTGTTAGGTTTAGTTTTATTTTGATGATGACTAAATGATTATTTTGTTGAAAATAATAAGTTGGTTATTATATTTTTATGGATATTATTCTTAATGTTTTTATCATAATATTTATATCCGAATTTATTAAAAATACCCTCAAAACGAGTATTATTAATGTGCTAACATGTTTATCTAAGTCTATGAAGTGAAGACATATCATTTTAGGACTTAGAATGATTAATGATTGAAAGAAGGAGTGTTGTGGTTGAAGTTATGGACGAAAAAACGACCAAAATTGGGTTTTGGTCTTTCGGTCGCACTGTGGTCAAATGGTCCGGTCGAGGGACGCGACCGAAACACAACACAGAGTGCTCGTTAGTTTTTCAGTCAAACAGTGGTCAAAGCAACGATTGAAGGGGGGGATCGAAAAGCATCATAGAGTGACCCGAGAAGAATCGGTCTCAATCGAGTAATGCGACCGAATTTATGGAGAGTATGCTTCTGAAGCTTCAACGTGGTTTTTCGGACGCACTGCAGTCGTGGAGTCGGATGAGATACACGAACGAAAAGAATAAACTGGATGCTCCGAAGGATTTTCGAATGAGGTTGGCCACCGAAAGAATAAACTGGACGTTCCGAAGGATTTTCGGACGTGATGCGGTCGAGTCTGCCGAGAAATGTGATAAAAATAGCCCAGTTCCGCGAAAGGGTTATCTTCCAACAGTCGAATTTTCAACGGCTATTTTCTACAATGGCTGGAAGTGGTCGATCGAAAGGTTTAGGTCAACCGCAAATGGGTAGTTCTATATAAACATAGAAGCATTCCATTTGCTCTACACAAAATCAAGAATTGAGGCGAAATCCTGCCAAATTCTAGACTCAATTCTAATACACTATTGAGAGCATTGTAATCCTACTCTCCCTACCCAAACTTGAGAATTCAATTTGAGAGAGTTTGGACTAGTTGTTTGAGGTTTATATTTCCAAACACTTGTATGTTATTGTAAAGGGTGACGCCCTACTAATTCGTCATATAAAGGTGAAGGCCTGAAACAGTCAACAGTTCGATTGAACGCCCGTAAGATCAATCAAAGGGTGACTCGCCAGAATAGTCAAATTTAGGGTGACGCTCGTAAATAGTCAAAGGGTGACGCCCCGGTAATAGTCATTGTTGTAATAGTTTGGTTGGCATCCGTAAGCCAATCTAGTGAGTGATCTCCAAGTAGATTCTTGGAGCGCGAACATAGGAGGGATTTGCCGAACCGCGTAAAAAAACTGGTGTTAACTCTCTAACCCTCTCTTTACTTTATTGCATATATTTGTGATTGATTATTTAATTGTATGCAATAGATCACTTAGGGTTTTAGAGAAGGCAACAGGAAAACAAAAAATAGAGGAAGATGAGGCGTTGGAAGAGGGAATCGGGTCTCACCGTGCATGGACCTTTGGCGAAAGAGAAAGGAACCGAGAGGAGACGCATCGGGCAGGAACGTCCAGTGATAGGGAGAAGGCCAGGGGAGAACCGCAAAGTGATGGGCCAGCGCGAAAAGACCTCTCCCACACCTGGGGCGAGCAGCGATGCGGCCTGACTGCCGGCGAGCTGGGACTCCGGCAGCTGGAGATGCCGGTGTTCGCATACAGAGACCCAGACGAGTGGCTCTTCCGTGTTGGGCGGTTCTTCAAATTGCAGAGCTAGAATGAGGGTGAAATCATGTGAACAGTGTCTCTGTATTTAGAGGGGGAAGCTTTGGCGTGGTTTTAATGGGAGGAAAGGCGGAAACTGTTTCGGCAATGGACGGATTTTAAATTTCCATTATTGGACAGATTCATGTCATCTCAAGAAGGAATTTATCTGAGCGTTTTTTGGCCCTTCGACAAGATGGATCTGTAAGGAAATATTGACAAGATTTTGAGAAGTTGTCTTCGCCTTTTCGAGATATATCCGAACACTTGTTGGAAGCCCAATTTGTAAATGGGTTAAGAGTAGATATTCGGGTGAAATTATTAGTATTTAGACCAACCGGATTAAGAGAAATAATGCAGAAAACACAACAAATTGAAGATAAAATTGCTATGTATTTAATTGATGATGAACTTAAGGATTAAAGAGAGATGAACACAAAAATCATGTACTTTGAGAACAAGGTGACTCTTTGGCCGGAGAGTAATGATAGGTCTCCAAAGATAGCATTTAATAGAATTAGTGTCTTTTAGGATTTCTAAACAGTCTGTTCGTATTCCGTTATTGTCTTTTAGTATTCCGTTGTTGTTTTTATTTAAAGAAGTAATTGTAAGGGGTTGGGGATATCGGAAAATTTAAGAATTCACTTGTAGGAGAGAACAAACCTTTCGAAAGTCTGTGGGAGAGAGCAGACCTCTCGAAAGTCTGTAAACTTTGTTATTTTTGTTCGTACTTTCTGCTAACTACAGGGGTTATATCATAGGGTTAGGGTTCAGAGTTCGTCTGAGGCAATCGCTATGAGAGTAATATGCTCTATCCGAATTGGAATGTGAATTTATATATTAAGGCAACGAAAGATGTTGACCTATTTTTCGCTGCGGAAAATATTCTTTTTGCTTTAGCTACGCCATAGATTAGGATTTAGTTTTGCATAGCAAAACAAATATTTTTCTCCATGAAAAGCAAGTCCTACTTAGTGTATAGGTCCGATGCAAAAAGCGAACCTGTCCGTTGTGGAAAGAAAATGGAATTTTTAATAAAAAACATGATAACGATATTTGCTTCGTTTCTTTTTTATAATTTAGTATTTTGTTTGTTAATAAAAATTATTTAATGATTATTTTATTAATGGCTCTATAATTCAATGGTTGTTTTATTGATTCCTCTTTATAATAGTTATAATAGTTAAGAAGAAAATCAATTCATCCTCCTATTTACGATGGAATATTAAAAATTAAAGAATTTTACTTTTTTGTCTTCCTCCGTTAACGCTCTATTGCACCATCATATCTTCTTTCTCTCTCTCTTTCAAGCGAGTTATGTATTTGAACTGCTGGGCTAAAGGTTGATGTTTTTATCTGCAATCTCAGGAGAAGGAATTTACCATCGTAAGATTATGGGAAGCTAGTGGGAGCTGGTAGAGTATAAAGACCATCTTTCATTTTGCATTTCTCTATCGCCAAAACTATCACGGGAGCAGCTACTTGAAAATTCCAGGACGTCGGCGTTTTCGGAGAATATCTCTCCGGCTAGTCGTTGGTTTGATTACCGATTTGCACTCAGGAGTTTAATCTGATTCTCAAGGATTTTTTTTTGTTTGGAAATGATTTAGTGAAGAAATTGATTCTCTCAGGAATTTGGAAATGGAATCTGGGAGGCAAGTCTTTTCAGTGGATCTTCTTGAAAGATACGCGGCAAAGGGGAAGGGAGTAATTACCTGCCTGGCCGCTGGAAATGATGTTATAATTTTGGGAACTAGCAAAGGTTGGGTCATTCGCCATGACTTTGGTGTTGGAGATTCGTACGGTACGTTTATTAGCTTTACCTTGTCGCGAGAGTGTTCCAATTCCAATAATGTGAAAGAATTACAGAGAAGAAAGTCGATCAGATTGATTTTTTATTTCCTTTCCAAGTCGAGCGTTAAGGGAGGAAATTTTATAAGAGATTTGTCTGAATGTTGCTTGGTTGTTTGCGGAGAGATTGACAGCTCTAGTGGATTTAATGGTTTAGTTGTTGATTTGAAAACAATTTAGATCTGGCGATTCTGTCTAACTAGTTGAATTAAGAATATACCTGTTCAATGTTTTCATTTTGCGAGATAACATTTATGTGGTTGATTCAATCTGCGCGAGTTTAACAAGCTGAAATAAGGGCCAACTTGTCTAGTATGCTTGGGCTTAACTGGCTGCCAATTCTTTGACTTGAATGATGACGACTAGAAAGATTGTATGAGCTGAATAAGCTTGATTTTTCAGTAAATGCTTGATTAACTACAAACCTACAAACTCTCTTTCTGACTGTGCTCTCAGTTCTAAGCATAAATGAGTGCAGGAGCAATACTGAAATTTTGGCTATGAAAATTCGAAGTTTAAAAATTACCAAGTTCATTCTAAAGTTTCTGTGCAACTTGAAGAATATCTCTATTAAGTTTCTGTACAACTTAAAGTTTCTTGTTTATGTAAAATATAGACGTTGATCTCTCTGCGGGTCGTCCTGGAGACCAATCCATTCACAGGGTCTTTGTTGATCCTGGAGGGAGCCATTGTATTTCTACAGTTGTTGGCACAGGGGGTGTTGATACATTTTACTTTCATGCAAAGTGGACTAAACCTCGCCTTTTAACCAAATTAAAAGGTCTTCTTGTTAACACTGTTGCCTGGAATAAACAACTGATAACTGAAGGTTATATTTTTGAGCTTGTGCTTCTTCATTTTTTGTCGTTTACAACATTGTAGTTGGTTCATATCGACATTTTCCTATTTTTGGTAAATGATTGTCCTAGGACAGCATCTACAAAGGACGTCATTCTTGGTACTGATGATGGACAACTTTATGAACTTGCCGTGGAGGAGAAAGAAAAGAAGGAGAAGTATATTAAGTTTTTATTTGAGCTCAAAGAGCTACCAGAAGCTTTCATGGATTTACAGGTATTTTTTTTCGTCACCTTGCTTATGGGAACTGGTTCCTCAATGTTGCTATTATACATATCTTACTCAAATGTTGTGGAAAGTAATAATGCATTGATGATGTTCATTGTTTTTGAAATCTTTGACATTTATGTCTGCTTGTAAATGTAATTAAACCGATTGTGGATTATTTGAGCTGAGTATTTAGTATACACTTGATATGAAACTTTACTATTTCTTTCTTTATCCATTTTCTTTATGATATAACTGATTGTGCATGCATTTTTTTATAGTTATCATCTGACTTTTCCTTCTTAGAAACTAAAGCTGTTTGAAAATGAGTTTTATTTGTTAAGAACGCTAACTGGAAATTTAGTTTAATGATTTGTTTTTTGTTTCATTCAGATGGAAACAGCCAATATCATCAGTGGAACTAGATATTATGTAATGGCTGTTACTCCAACACGACTTTATTCTTTTACTGGAATCGGATCATTGGAGGTAAGATTATTATTATTTTTTAATTAACAAAGATAAGTCTGAGACTCATGGAGCAGTAAATGCTGTGTGTTTTCTGTGTTTACTCCATAAATATGTTGAACCACTATATTTAGAAGTTTTCAGAATCACCAGTAATCAGCTGTGGGTTAGTTTCGGTAGTTCTCTAAACCTTAAGCATCAAGTTCCCAACTATGGATGAGGGTGTTTTCCTGGGGATTGCGAAAAATATTGTTGCTTTTTTACAGTTCATTTGATTACAAATAGGTCTGATTAATTTCTTGCAAAGTTTTGGTTCTTAGATATCTGCTCTGCCTCGGTTTTTTAAATTGAAATAGAAATTAACACTTTTTTCCTCGAATATAGATGGCGAGTGATAAGCTCTTGATTAACCTGTATTCTGCATTTCCTTTCTGCCAATTATTTGATTGTTGGTACATGCATTTTGTTGCCACAAAATCTGATAATTCATTCTTAACTTCAAAACGTAAAGACTGGCTTTAAGCTTTTGAACTTATACACTGATAATAGTTTTTAGATGGTTAACTCAGTGTTACTTTGTTTATAGTTGCTAGCTAATCATTATACATCTAGTTTGTGTTTGCTAGTTATTTGGAACGTGCAGTACATTTCATGGAACTACCCGGTGAAATATTGAACAGGCAAGTGCTATTAATGGAATTATCTTCTTAATATAATCTTGTGAATTGTAATGGGCTTGCAAAAGATTAAATCTTGTATCAAGGAAAATGTTATATTCCTTTGTGACAATAAATTTTATTAGTTACCAAGTTAGTGAAAAGATATTTCCACGTGTCTTTTCTGTTGCTGAAAATGAACTTTCTGACCTGATTACTTCAGTGAACTACATTTTTTCATCAAACAAAGAAGAGCTACACATTTTGCTTGGCTTTCTGGAGCTGGAATTTATCATGGTGGCTTAAACTTTGGAGCTCAGCACAGGTAGAGAATACCATTTCTGGTACACTTTTTTTTTATGGCAACCATTCCATATAAGGTTTTTCTTCCAAGTCCATTGATTTCTTCTTAACTCTGGTCCCAATAGAGAAGTTTCATTGTTCTGCTTTCCCTCTTCTATGTGGGCAAGCTTAATGCATGTTCTTGTTAAAGACTCACTGATTTATGGAAATATCAACTGTATTAATAGTTTCTTTATATGATTATTACTAAACCTTTTGTGCAGTTCACCGAATGGTGATGAAAATTTTGTGGAGAACAAAGCTCTTTTGGACTACTCAAAGCTGTCTGAAGGTGCTGGAGTTGTTAAACCCAGTTCTATGGCAGTGTCTGAATTCCATTTCTTACTTCTTATTGGTAATAAAGTTAAGGTATGTTGGATTTTGCTTTTACTTGGATTTCATTTTACTATTATAAGTGAATCTGTTTTGGACGTTGTGAATCAATATTTTTTTATGTTCTTAGTGCTAACATCTAAAGCCTACTTCCTTAAACCAAAAAGGAGTTGTTAAACCAAGTTCTATGGCAGTGTCTGAATTCCATTTCTTTCTTATTGGTAATAAAGTTAAGACGTTGTATTTTGCTTTCTCAGGCCAAAACAGAGACTCGAGGAGAAAAAATAATCTAGCTTTTTATTGTTGGCAATTTCATTGAATTCTTTAGGTTTTATGTATAAAACAATAATGTCAGTTAATTAAAATGTCATTATCTGACATATTTTTATTTTATTTTGTGGAATCAATCGTCAATATTTTCTTATGGTTTTATTGTCTAAAGTTATTGATTATAGAAGTATGTTTCATATCAGCTGCTGTACTTTCGATCATGAATTCCTAATAGTTGAAGAAATTATGAAACAAATTTATAATAAATAAGAATTAAGTGAGCAATAACTTTTTTCCATGTGTATTTAGATAACATCTTGAAATTTGAAAGGAGAAGTGACAACTGAAAGTTTCTTGTCCTTGCCCCCCTTCATATATAGTATAGATATAGATGGAGGTTTTCACTTGCCAAAGTTTTGGCTACTCGTGTCACTTTCGCACACATGCGATGTGTAACTTTGGATTATGGTTTTTTTGGGGGTTTTCCTGAAATAAATATGTTTCAGCCTAACACATGCAAATAGTTATTGGTTTACAATGCTTGATAGTCATAGTAAAGCTCATATTCTTTTCATTTTCTTTTCTTGATTTACTTCATTCGTATTTTTCTTTAACCTTTTCAGGTAGTTAACAGAATAAGTGAGCAAATCATAGAGGAACTTCATTTTGATCAAACATCAGAATCAGTGTCGAGAGGTATCCTTGGATTATGTAGTGATGCCACGGCTGGGTTGTTTTATGCATATGACCAGAACTCTATTTTTCAGGTATGCGTCTTCTCTAAAATTTTTTACTTTTAATGCATGTTTCAAGGAATATAATTTCCTCTCTTTTGCAACATATTCAGGTGTCTGTAAATGACGAAGGCCGAGATATGTGGAAGGTTTATTTGGACATGAAAGAGTATGCTGCAGCACTGTCCAATTGTCGCGATTTCCTTCAGAGGGACCAAGTATATTTGGCTCAGGTCAAGTCTAAGTTATTCCTGTATTATTGATAGTTTAGATCCTAATGAAGTTTATGTGACTACAATGCCAACTGTCATAACTCTTAAGAATCTAATATTTGCAAGTCAAATTTGAAAATTTTTGGGGAAAAAGTGACATTGTATGTTTTCCACGGCATTGCATTAAGGCTCTTTAGGATTTTCTAACTTTTATTCTGATTTATGTCTAACAAGGATAATGTCTGATGCAGGCTGAAGCTGCTTTAGTGTCTAAGGATTATCTCAGAGCAGCATCCTTCTATGCGAAGGTGAAATATCTTTTTTCGATCTTAAGATATTTGGCTTCAGTACTTTTCTGTCTCTATGTTGCAATTTCAGTTAAAGTAATAATTTAGTATTGTATGTAATGTTACATTATCATTCATGTTAAATTTTCATGCTGGCCCCTTTTCATTTGAGATCATTATGATTATGTGTTGCTACTCATTCCCTGATCATGCGGTCACTGATTGTGGGTAATGAGATTTCCAAGCTATGGATCCTGTTCATTTTGCATCACAACATTTCAACAGATTTCAAACTGGTAGACACGTAAATTTGGATTATATCTACTGCAGCATTTGAAACTTTCCCTAATTGAGAATTCGATTCAGTTATTAGGTTTTATGTGGAAGAGGTGAGGTTTGTTATATTTACACTAGTGTCTTGGTAGTTGAGGGAAGGGCCCTTTGGAGTTCAATGATTGGTGTTTGTTTGCATAATAAACTTTTTGTGGCAGTTTGTGATTTAGTTGTGCTCACGAATCTGTTGCACAACACTGATACAGTTCAACAACAACAAAGAAACTAGAGACAGAAATTGTTTCACAACAAACAAACAATGTTATAAATTTATGATAATATTCAGGGGAGGCCCAAAAATCCCTAAGGACCTTCAAAGTGCGGGGTATTGGCCATTGAAGCATGACATTGATTTTGGACTGATCGACTACTACCCACTCAGTAGAAATGTTATGTCCCAGGTATTTAATTTGGTGTTGTGCGAAAATGCATTTACCTTTATTGACATAAAAAGAGTGCTCCTGCAATATTATAAAGACTTGCTCCAAATGTTGCAAATAAGTCTCAATACTGTTACTAAACACTAGAATGTCATCAAAGAAAATAAAGACAAATTTACGAAGGAAAGGTAGGAAAATCTCATTCATCACTGCTTGAAATGTCGTAGGTGCATTAGTAAGGCCAAACAACATCACTAATAACTCGTAGTGACTTTCATGAGTATAGAGCCGTCTTAGAAATATCTTCTAAACAGACCTCGAATTTAATGAAACCTAGATTTTAAATCCAATTTGGAAAAAATATGTGCTTCGTGCAGCTCGCCTAATAGTTCGTTGATAACTGGAATCAGAAATTTGTCGAATACTGTTACCTTGTCGAGGGCATGATAATCCATACAAAATCGCCAACTATCGTCTTTCTTGTTGACTAATAGTATGAGACTAGAGAATAGATTACAACTGTGTCGAATAATTTCCGCCGCCAACATTTTATTAACTAGTCTTTTGATTTTATCTTTTTGAATATGAGGATAATGATATGATTGCACACGTAAGGGTGATTGCCCTTCTTTCTGAACAATAGCATGGTCATGAACAGGAGCTAGAGGAAGCTTGGTAGGAGTTTCAAACAAATCTTGATATCAATCAATTAATTGCTGAACATTTGCTAGAATATTTTCTAAGTATGAAGGCTTGGACTTCGATAATTGGAAATTATAACACTCCAATAACATTCCTTCATTGCCCCTTTTTATAACCTTCATCAAGGTTTTAATGACACCAAATTCTTACAAAGGCTTGGATCCCCTTGCAATTTAACATTCTGGGTCCCCACCATGAACTTCATAGTCAACGCAACAAAATCATGTGTATATCGCCTAAAGTTTGTCACCATTGCAATCCTAGAATGAAGTCGGAGCATCCCAATTCTAATGGCAAAAAATCCTATTGAATTTCTAGTTTTTGCAATTTCAATTGAATCCCACGATAAATATCTTGGTTTTTGACTAAAAATCTCATGCCTATTAAAATCTCATAACTGCTCGTAATATCCAATGCAAAGTTGAAATGCTGAACTAGTTTTGTCGAAATAAAGTTGTGGGTGGCTTCATTGTCAATTAAAACAATAACAGACACACCTTCAATTTCTTCCAACATAGTTTTTGGTGGTGTCCCCACCATAGAATTAATCGATAGTTCCATTGTGCTAGGGAATTGGTTGGTCACTTCTTCTTCGATTTCTTCCGTTGAATTGTCCCTCACTTCTGCTTCTTTGAAATTGTGACAAATTAGCATTTGCAATTATTGAGATTTATAATGATGGCCAATATTATATTTTTCATCGCATCGGTAATACGATCATTTTTCTCGCTTTGCTTGTAATTCCAAATAGGTCAATTTATGGAATTGGACATTTGGTTTTGGGACAAACGTCTTTACTATAGTTTGATTACTTCCCTTGATATTTTGAACTGTGAAATAAGTGTATTGTCTCTCATTGGACATAATAATTGAAGTTTTCCCTGTATAACCATGAGTTGGGCATGATGAGTATGATGATTTGAACTCCCTAACTCAATTAAGATTTTTATTAGCCGAGGATAATAATTTTGTCTTTAATTCGATGGGTTATTTGCATGATCTGATTCAAACCAATAGGCGAGAACACCAACAATTCTCCCCAAATTTTCGTTTGCAACCTGTTAATAAACTGAGCCTCCAGCATGTGATCAAGAATGTCTCGACATGGAGCAGCCAACTTCTCGAACTATAGGCTATATTCTCTCATTGTTCCCTTTTGTCACACTGACAAAAATTGCTCTGATAAAGTACTATCATGCGAAGAATGGAATCAGCCTAAAAGTCAATCCCTTAAATCTCCCCAATTTTGAAATGGTTGCCTACTGTCCTCTCACTAATATGAAGCAAGAGCCTCTTGATCAAGATGCACAACAACTACATCTATTTTCAATCTCTATCAAATGTTGAAGGGTGATTGGGGTCACCATTTTCGAACATCGACATCTCCAAGTTCTTAAGCCGATCGTCATCAGCCAAATCTCCGATTACCTCATCCGACCTCTAGCGAAAGAAAGTTTCATTTTGCGGCACACTATCAATTCTAGTATGTTCGCGGCGAACGCTGGTTTTGCCGAAAGTAAGACTGTGCCTTGCTAATGATCCTCAGCGATGGTTCTAGTCAACACCTTCGCCAACTAACTCTTCCTTCTCCAGACATTGTTTTTCCGCTCCAGAAGCCATGGAGAAACCCGCTCCTGTGTGAAGGGAGAAACCCGCTCCTGCGTGAACCTCGTCGCGCGTCGCCTCTAGGCGAACATCGTGCATTGCCGTCAACATTGTCAGAGACTCCATGACCGAAGCCAAATTAGCCTTCATGGTTTGGAGTGAAGCAATGTCCACCCAAACCCTGGGAAACTTCAATGCAAAAGACCCCAGTTTCAATCAAAATTCCCCCTGAAATTGGCAGATCTTGTCTTCTCCCCTTCTTCCTGTCATGGTGCTCTGATACCAATATTACACAGCACCAATATGGTTTATGGATCACCTTCACGGAGAGCCAAGAAAGGCTCACATCCAGCCTATTGCTGATAAAATTATTTCTAATTGTGCTTCTTGGAAAGGACAGTGTAAACAGCTAAGATACTTGAGTTGCTAAATCTGTTATTACTTCGGCCCTTACGCATTCATTCACAAGGGGTGGAAGTTGGTATTTCTTAGTGTTGAAACTCAAATGAGTAATTTTCTGCAGAAATCAGCGAAAACTTTGATTGCCTCTAGAAATGGGTGGCTTTGATTAAAGCTTTTCTAAAGTCTTATAGCTGGAGATTAAATTAAAAAAGGGGGGAATTTTTTTTGAATAATTTTTTCAGGATGTTTTCTTGAGGAAAATTTATTTCCTATGACCTTTTTTGTCTCTTAGTCAATTTGACCTGATCATAAGAGCTATATTTTTCCTTTATGTAGGGAGGGTTATTCGTTCATTGGACACCAGTCTAAAATTTTAACTTTTTGAACGATAATTGGTTGAGTCTTTCTATTGGTGAGTGGACCTGTATTACATGATCGGTCGGTGGGTCTTTTAAAGCTTTTGGTCTCTGATTATGTGGTGGTTTTTCATGGTGCCTGCCTAAATATTTGTGGGTAGTTTTCTCGAGGTTTGTAAAGCTACCACTGATGATTTCTAACTCCGTTTAGGATTGTTTAGTGTGGACTTTTTTGCTCTTGGATGTTCACAATAGTTTTGCTCTTTTCTTATTTCAACATGGGGCAGAAAAATGGGGCATAACAATATTCTCCGTAGGCATTCAATTTTGGTTTGGAAAGGTATTCATGGTGCACTTGGTTTGCAAGATGTTTTGAAAAATAAAGGTTTCCTTCTCCCACCAGTTTTGGTTGAACCATGAAGAAACCACCATTAAATCAAGATTTATTTGATGCTGAATGTTGGTGAAAATACACAATGCAAGTGCACATCTTGCCACAAGTGATTAATAAATAGGATGTTGAATCCACAAGGAATTCATATGATTAAATTTCTAATTATCAATTTACTTTTATTTCAACAATGGAAAAATCATTTTTTATTGATTAAATTACTAATAAAACAAAAGAAAAGAATTAAGAACATATTAACTTCAATTAACTAAAACCTATGACCAAATTTTTCTTCAATAATCCACTTAATCAAATTACTTTTTTCTAATCAATTAATTCGTACGAGTTAGTTAATTGATAAACCTTTATTTTCTAAAAGACTCTTTTGATGGTCGATTGGAAATATCGTTATAAATTAAATTTACTATATTCATATGTGAATAATACAATAACTATTCATTAAGTTTATATTTTCAATTAGGTTACAGACATTATGTAGGTATATTCTTATCGTACATAAACTCATGATTTCACTCGATAATCGTATGTTTATCGTATTTCTATCTAACATGCAAATCCTTTTCGTAAATTCTTTGCACGTGATAAAATTAATCTAACTTAATAATAAATTCCAAACAAAATAAATAAACTCAATACAAATCAAATCAATAAACTAAAAAAAAAAAAAATTATAAGTTTCATGTGAGTTCAAATTATAATTTTAGAGTATAAAACCAACAGAAGAAGTAATATGATCGATAGTCATGGATATTACAAAGAAATCAAAAAGTAGAGAGAGAGAGAGAGATAAAACTAGGCAAAGCCCTCCGTCTTGATGATTTGTCACGCGCCTATGTAATTGCCACGATAATCTTCAACAAACGCTACCAAAATCTCTTTTTTTTTGTTTAATTCTCGAGTCTCTAATTTCTCTCATTTTAATGATTACATGCTCATTTAATAGATTAGGGAATGATAGAAATTTTCAAAAAAATGTGTTGAATATTTCTCTTTGAAACTGCATTTTTTGTTGTATTGTCTTCAAGATTTATCATATTTAAATATATTTTATCCAAAATATTGAAATTTGACTTAACAATATTTTTTGAATAATGATTTTCTCCATGTATTTAGCTTTCCAAATCTTTGTAAAATTTAGAATTTGAAAAACAACATAAAATCCATCAAGAATCTTCAAAAATCTATTAGAAACTAATTTGCAGTGATGTCAAGAATATTTCACTAGAAAACTGTAGTATTTTCTACCAATTGATAAATAATTTCAGAATATTATATTATTTTCTTATGAAATTACTGTCATAATAACTCTCTTTTATAGAGTTATCACTACTTGTCTAAAGCATTTGGAGCTAGATTTATTGTACTTTCAATAAGATATTGGTTCAGCAGAGAGATGTTCATCTGTGTGGTTGATGAGTATTTATCCCAAAAGCTTATTACTCCAGTTCAGAGCCATATTATGGTCTGAAAGAAGCATTTATGCTGGATGGGAGAGTACATTTTTCTTTTTCTGGATAGTCTTTATGGTTTTATTTTGTTGTTCCGATCACTCTATCGGGTTGCACTTGATCATATTTTAGGAGAGTGTAGTGTGGGATGAGGCTCCTTGCAGGTGTGAACATGGTTTGGATGTGTTAACTTCCATTTATGTTAGTCATCCCATCTCTTCTAGTAATACAATGATATTTTTGGAAATTAAAAAACTTTCATAGTGAATAGTAATGGAGATGTCAATTAAAGTACTGACTTAGAACAACTTCAGAACCGTTTTTGGAATTGAAATCTTCTTTATATTTTGGGCTCTAGAGTCTGTAGCGAAAATTTATTCTAGTAATGAATTTGTAAGAAATTATCTCTATCTAATTAATCGTATGTTAGGTTTTTTGCTGAATGGGAAAATTTTTAATGGTTGAAAATTTTTTGTGCAGATAAGCTATATACTATCATTTGAAGAGATCACTTTGAAGTTTATTAGTGCGAGTGAACAGGTAATGAATATTTTAATAGCATTAAAACTTTTGTATATAAAATTTGCTGGAACCAAATTTGTTTGTGTTTTAGTATAATTTTTTTTGTTTATCCTTGTCTCTGCAAGAGCCGGCCTTGTTCATGTATCAACAATATTCTTAACAGAAATTTAGATATTGCTCTCTATTGAGTCACATTCTACTGGAAAGCTTTCAGAGTGAAAATAGCAATCTATTTGACTATTTTTGACTTTCTGCTATAAACCCGTCATCTATGTCAAATTCCTTTTCTTATCTTATATTGTCACCACATTGTCATAGAAACCTCACAAGATATAAAGTATGAAATATGTTTCAATGAGAAGATGCCTATTAAAGTATGAAAAATGTTAAGAAAGGAAAAGATTAGAGCATGTAAACTGAATTTGATGGGTAGAGAGAATATCTCTCCAAAATCTGACCCACCACGGGACTTAGGCTTTCATTAAATTATTATGCTGGTAGCCGTTTCAACCTTAGTGGTAACATCTGGTTGAAGTAGTGCAGATGAAGTAATGCATTTATGAATCTCCATGCTTTATTTTCTCCTTTGGCTAAGTGTATCAGTTGATTTATGTTTGAACCTCCATCTGCAGGATGCTTTAAGGACATTCCTATTGCGGAAACTTGATAACCTTGCTAAGGATGATAAATGCCAAATAACAATGGTTTCCACATGGATAACGGAGTTATACTTGGACAAGGTATTTCTTTCCTAGATCAACAGGCTTCCTCTTTACAATGCTGGAATAAGTTTCTTGTATACTATGATGCAACTTTTGGCACTTTAGAACCTTTTATGCTATACCATCATATGGTTGAGATGCATGTAAATGGGTCTGGATAACCAAGATTAAATAAAAAAGTCCCAAATATTTGAGGTTGGCTAATGCAAATTGAATGAAATGTCTGGTACAACATAAGTTTGTTTATTATTTGCTATTTAGGGGATATCTGATTTGCTTAATGATATTTGAGAATCAATGATAGCAAACATCACTAAATGGCATTGTAAGGGAAAGATATCTTGTGGTGCTTTCACCTAAGCGCACCCATATTAATACCCTAGTGCAGACCAATAATTTTATTTTGAAACTTCTTCCCTGGGCCAAAAATTTGTTCGTCAAATTTTCTGCCGGGAAAGGTTTCTTCTTTTTTCCTTTTTTTTTTTTTTTTATTTCCGGCAATTTTTCTTGAAAGAGTTTCATTCTTAGTTACTTCTCTCATGTATTGTATTGAGTCATCCAATTCAATATCCTCTGTTCTGCATTTAAAATTTAGATTAATCGACTACTCTTGGAGGATGACACTGCAATGGACAATCACAATTCAGAATACAAATCAATCATTATAGAATTTCGTGCTTTTCTTAGTGACTGCAAAGATGTACTGGATGAAGCAACTACTATGAAACTTCTAGAAAGGTGATTTGGGACAGTTCACGTGTGTTGTACTTGTATTAATTCTTGAACATATGATTATCGGATATTAATATTCTCTTCACTTTAAGTTTTGAATCACATTTTTCTACAATAATTGATCTAAGTTGAACCATGATTATTTACATTTATCTCTTAAACTTCTGTAATCTTGCTGTCAATTGTAGACTTTGACACACAATAGATGACATTTTGCAGTTATGGTCGAGTTGAGGAGCTGGTATTTTTTGCTAGTCTCAAAGAGCAGTATGAAATTGTCGTCCACTATTATATTCAGGTACTCTAGAATTGTGATGGAATGTTTTTAATATAATCCTGCTCATTGTTTTTATTTGACATATATTCCCAAACTTGTAATGGAATGTCTTAACTCTAAAGCACGTTGGAAAAGTTCAACTCTAAATTTCTTGGAACTAGATATGCGGATGCTCTTTGTGATGCCCTTAAAACTACATCTTAATCTTTCAGACAAAAAGTGAATCGATCATTGTTATGTTTAGGATACCGTCAAAGTTCCAACCTAACTTGCTGTTATGTTCCAACTTAGCTTGCTGTTAAGTTTCTTTTTGTTTTAGTTTTTACTGTCGACCTTAAGGTTGATTGTTTTTAGTTTTATCTTTTTCTTTTCTTGTGTTGGAAGCTCAATGTGAACCAAAATGCATTTCTTGTGGGTGACTTAGTTCCCTTGTTTTATGTAATTACACTTCTGGATGCCAGGAAGGAGAATCAAAGAAGGCATTGGAGGTGCTTCAGAAACCTGGTGTTCCTATAGATCTTCAGGTACATGTTAAGTTTCCTGATTTGTTCTTGTAAATCTCTCTTTCTCTCTCTTATTTTAAGTTTTGTTCTCATGTTCCTACTTGAGTCCTTTTTCTCTCTTTTCTTCTTTGATTTTGTGTCATCCTTTGTTTTTTTTTTTTTTGTTTTCAATGGCAGTACAAATTTGGACCAGATCTCATTATGCTAGATGCATATGAAACTGTGGAATCATGGATGACCACAAAGAATCTGAACCCAAGGAAATTAATTCCTGCGATGATGCGTTATTCAAGTGAACCTCATGCGAAGTAAATAACAAGATTTCTAATAGATAAGATGTTCCTATATTCGAGAATGTAAAACATTGTGGTGAAATGCTTTTTAGATGATGCGTTATTCAAGTGAACCTCATGCGAAGTAAATAACAAGATTTCTAATAGATAAGATGTTCCTATATTCGAGAATGTAAAACATTGTGGTGAAATGCTTTTTAATATATCAAGTTGTTCCTATATTAAATAATGCATTTTATTGTAGTGAACTAGGATAAATTTAGTATATCTTCAACTTCAAAAAGATCCAGGGTAGCGTTATTTAAATGAGAATCACAGAAATAGAGTGGCTATACAAAGTTAGATTAATTTGAACACTAGTTGCAGCTACACTTTTCGCCAAAACTACACTTTTATAAAAAACTTGTGAAAGAGCCTATAGTGTGTCATTGGTTTCTTGATGTTATATACCTTTGCGCTATGCATTATATCCCTACTTTGAGAGACATTTATATGTTGTCAGGGGCTGAGTGTGGTTAGTGACAATTTGGTCATTTATCTGCTTAAAATTTTGTTTCTTTTACTACAATTTTCTCGTTTAATCTTCCTACTTTATTATTCAGGAATGAAACCCACGAAGTCATCAAATATTTAGAATACTGTGTCCATCGCTTGCATAATGAAGATCCTGGAGTTCATAACTTGCTGCTTTCTTTGTATGCCAAGCAGGTTGCTGTTTATTATTTGAAATAAATTTGGGAAAAATGTGTAGTTAAGTCCTAGGAAGATATTTTCCATCGCTTGCATAATGAAGATCCTAGAGTTCATAAATTGCTGCTTTCTTTATATGCCAAGCAGGTTGCTGTTTATCATTTGTAGTAAATTTGGAAAAAACGTGTTAAGTCTTGGGAAGATATTTGATATAGAGCTTCATTATGTGATATGTATCGCTGGCTACATATTTGACTGATTTAGTGTTATGTAGAATCTATAGAAAGGCTAGGATATCGTGTAAATCTGATTTTGATGCCAGATTTTTAAATAACTAAAAAGTGCTCAATGGATGAGCAACGTAAAACTTGACATATTTTTTGACAACTACGTGAACTTAAAATTACTCAATGGATGGGCATTGTAAAATTTTTTACATATTATGGTTCATTATTCTTTCAATCATTATGTTTTTATACTACCCTATTGAAATGTTTGTGAAATTAAATAACCAATTAAAAAAAAAATGTTTGCGATATTAAATAATTATTGAGCAATGAATGCTTGAAGGATAGTTTATCAGTTTTAATGAATAATGTCAATATAATTTTATATTAATATTTTCAAATGAGATGAATAATGTCAATATGTGATATCAATATTTGAATTTTGTTTGGGGTATGTTTCTGTCCAGTAAAACTTCATAAACTTTTGCCATTGAAATGTAATTTTTTTAGTTTGCATGAACATTTCTTGGCCTAAACTTAGTAATTTTGCTAGCTTGCTTAAGGAATTCAATCAGTGATGTCTAGACTTTTGTTACTTCGTTAACACTCCAAAACAAGTTGAACTTACGTAGCCGTAGCTTGAAATTTGGGTGGGAATTTTATAGATGGAAAGTCTAGAATCATTTAGAGTTGAATGAAGTAGATGGAGTATAATCTTTAATGGGTCTTTAAGCTCCACTGCACTGTTTTTGTGGAAACTTGAGAGTGGCTTTCTAATGCTTAGTGATGTTGATATCATATCCAGGTGGATGATAATGCTCTCTTGTGGTTTCTCCAATGCAAGTTTGGGAAAGGACAGGAGAATAGCCCTGAGTTTTTCTATGATCCTAAGTATGCTTTGCGCCTTTGCCTCAAGGAAAAGCGGATGCGTGCCTGTGTTCATATCTACAGCATGATGGCAATGCATGAAGAAGCAGTTGCTCTAGCTTTGCGGGTAATAGATGAATGTTAATTAATTTTTTCTTAAACTTTGTTTATTTTAAGACATTTTCTGCAGTGATGTCTTTATTCTATGTATTTTATTGCCCAGAAGAAGTTTATTAATCTTCATTTTGACTTGATATTTTTGTTTGGTTACATTATTAAGTTCTGGTTATCCTTATATTTTTCCATTTTACTTTGATGGCCTTTTTCTGTGTGCTTATATGCCTAATTAATTTCTTAAATATAAAGTTGTAAGTCAATCCATCGCCATCCACATGTTGAACATATGCAGATCCTAACGTGATATGACACATGCATATTCATCATGTCTTTGATAATTAATTATATCCTCGTTCGTGAAAACATTTTGCAATCTTATGCTGCTTTAGGTTGATCCTGAGCTTGCTATGGCTGAAGCTGACAAGGTTGAGGATGATGAAGACTTGAGAAAGAAACTTTGGCTTATGGTTGCCCAGCATGTTATTGAACAGGAAAAAGGAACAAAAAGGGAGAATATAAGGAAGGCAATAGCATTTCTAAAGGAAACTGATGGACTTTTGAAGATAGAAGACATACTGCCATTCTTTCCAGACTTTGCTCTTATAGATGACTTTAAGGTACCTTTATCTCTAGTTCCTTTCAGAGACAAATTATGCATTTTAAAAAAAAATGTTCAAGGAAGGGAAATCTTGGAGTATGATATATACTTGATCATTCACTGATTGTTTCGTCAAGGTTTTGCAAGGGAAGAACTCTTTCCTTCTTGTCCTCTTGCGCATTTTCTTTCTTAATACAATTTTTTAATTATAAAACTGAATATAATACTTGATCTTAAAGATATGTTGTTGACATTAAGAGGATTGTGTTATTTTCTTTTAAATGAGTGTGCATAAATTATTTATATATTTTGATACACTTGTAAAAGAAAAACAATCTTCTTTCATCGTTTGTTTCAGTCAATATTACTTTTATTGATAATTTACTGAAATGTTTCTTCATTGGATGCATACATCCATTGTGTTCTTTTTTTCAAATGATTTTGTATTAACATTTAGAGATGTTGGTTATTTGCCTAATTCATGTGACGTGCTTTCAATGTTGCTACTCTCCGTCTGCAGTATTTTAAATTGCTTTAATCTGCATTTTACATTTTCTCACAGGAGGCAATATGCTCATCATTGGAGGATTATAATAAGCAGATTGAACAATTGAAATTGGAGATGAATGATGCAACACATGGTGCAGACAACATCCGAAATGATATCAATGCCCTTGCTCAAAGATATGCTGTAATCGATCGTGACGAGGAATGTGGGGTACTGAACTGTTCGTTTCATTTATCATATTTTTTTTCCTTCTTCTTGGCTACTTCTTGCTACAAGCATCTTGACTTCCTATCTTGAGATTTTAGTTCACAATTGGAGCACTAGACTTTCTCATTGTTGAAAATGGGTGAAAGTTTTAACTTGTACTTTCCCATCACAATATGATAATATATTTCCATGCCTGCAACTTGACTCCTGAATTTGGGTTTTATAAGGTGTGCAAGCGTAAAATATTGCTTGTGGGTAGAGACTATCGATTGGGTTGGGGGTATACATCTGTGGGATCAATGGCACCATTCTATGTCTTTCCATGTGGGCATGCCTTCCATGCTGAATGCCTGATTGCCCATGTAACTCGGTGTACTAGTGAAGTCCAAGTAAGTTGTGTATTTTTTTATACTTCCGTTTCACTAAAAAGTTGTTGCATTTGGAAACTTCGGCTCCATTGGTGTTTGAATTATGCTAACTACAATATTTTGTGAAGAATTTTTGTGTGAATGAATATTCATTCTGTAACGGTAAACTCATTCCTGTTTTATTGTTGAATTTTCTTGGAAATACCATGGTCATTGATTTCTCTTTGGTTTTCTTAGAAGATGATGGCTGCATGTGGTACATTTAAAATGGTTAACTTCCCCATTTATCAGTTTCTCGTATTATTGTAGTTTATACTTCTAATGTTCTTCATACTTTTGGAAAGACTTTTGCCGACTGTAATTTAGACTTATTTCCTGATCCGTTCTTATCCTACATGTATATTACAGGCCGAATATATACTAGATCTGCAAAAGCAAATTACTCTACTTGGTGGAGAAATGAGGAAGGATTCGAGCCTTATGTCAATTGACGAGTCAATATCTGGCCTGACTCCCGGTGAAAAGGTTTTTTTCTTTTTTTTCCTTTTTCCGTCAGTTGGTGTTGGATTTAAGGAACATGAATTCTTCGGAATGCAAATGACATGCCACAAGAATATGTAATATATTAGATGATTTGACAGAATTTATAACCAAGCCTAAACTTTGATGACATGTTCAATCAAATGTGTTTTACTCGTTCACTTCAGTGTTATGAGTAGTGTCGGATCTTCTAAGTGATTTTCAGGTGCTGTTGTATGTATGCATTGATTTAAATGTGCAAGTTAATGGTATAGATTTTGTTGATCTTTAAGACTAAAGTTGCATGCCATTCAACTTGATCACAGCTTCGATTACAGTTGGATGAAGTCATAGCCAGTGAATGCCCATTTTGTGGTGAATTGATGATTCGGGAAATTTCGATGCCGTTCATTGAAATGGCGGAAACACAACAGGTTTCTTCATGGGAAATCAAACCACACAACCTTGGAACCCAGAGGACCTTGTCTTTGCCCCTGTAAATGTGTTTATATTTTAGCATGCACTGGGGAGAAATGTTTTATGTGCTTTTCCATTACAAGTTGTATTTCTTGCACACGATGGTTGAATTTTCCTTTTTGAAATAATGTGTTTAAAGATCAAGAATTTGTTTATTAGGAGGATTCAGATGAAAAATTGTGTGAGAAGAGAGGAGAAAAATGAGGTGTACACTTAGTTTACCATAATGTTTTTGTAATTAGACAAAACTAAGCTATAATTGATGATTCTTTGTAATTACCATGATGTTTTTGTAATTACCCCTATGCACCAGTATTCTAAAATCACGTAACACATGCCTCTGCACGTCTATTGATCAAATTAATTTGTTTATTACCATTTTAGATGTAATACCTAATGATTTATTATTAGTTGACGTGTCAGAGCAGCCTACAACCCTTCTCATAGAAGTACTATGGTGTTTACACCAATTTCTTTCTCTTTCTCATTAGAGGGACACCAAACAAACTGCAAGGGTAATTAAGTGATGACTCTTCTTCTTTGCCCCGAAAGTTGACTCTCCATGCATTCCTTCTTTGTTTTATTTTAGTCCAGATGTTTTAATTGCAAAAACAATAACATGTTAGTTAAATTAATCTTGCACAACAAGGTTCAACAAATCAAGTCTGTAAAATTAACTCTCACTTAGTACGACAGAATAGTTGTCAAAGAACATAGAAGCAGGACAAAACTTTCTTACCAAACTAATAATTTTATATTCAAATTAAATGAGCATGGCATCTTGCCAGAAAATAACACACTTCAAAAAGATAGAGAATGTTGAAAAAAATGACAAATAGCTCAGGAGAAATTGAGAATAAGGTATTTGAAATTGACACATGAGAATAAAGTTGTGCATAAAGAAAAATTACACATGAGTTCAGAGTATAATTAGATCATGATTACTTAAATTATACGTCCAAACATTTATATATATGCATCAATCACTTTTTATATAAAGAGGTATAACACAGATGAAATATTGATAAGAAATATATATAGAGTTTGGAATAACATAGAGACCACGGGATGTGTAATATTGAGAGTTGATTAAAAGCTTAAAATTGAAGTTAAAGTGGTGAGAGTAATCATGTAGGGCTTAGTACCAGATTAAATATGAGTTTATTGCATAATTAAATTAAGATTTTGACTAAATTCATAAAGCTCATTATGGTTTTTCTTTAATTTTTTAAGAATAGGTGGTAACAGCTCAACGCCGACAAATAACTTGCACATCATAAGCTTAGTGGTGTGGACATTGGCTTTTGATCTTTTGTTGTATTTAGTTTGTTAAATAAATTTAGGTAAAGTCTTATAAAAAAATGATATTATAACTTTCCCATTTGTGTTTATTTTAAATTTAATGTGTAATTACATAAATGTACATCAAAAGTGAGCTTATGCTGGTTTGTGTGTGTTCTCTAGGTAGAAAATCTTATTCACTCTCCTGATTCTCAAGGGAAAGAGAGGTGGGGGTCGTGACACTCTTTGTTTATTCTCAACCCGATAAGCATGTTTCCTTCATTATTATCTCATATATTACGGTTTTAGAGATCTCCTTGATGGGTGACAATTTGGTCTCAATCACTAAGGTGAAATGACCAACTTATCATTTCCTTTAGGGTAATTATCAATTTGGTTTCTCAAGTTTGAGAATTTCTTCAACTGACACTCTAAACTTCAAATTTTTAAATGTAACACCTTAAAAATTGAGACGTTATCATCTAATACTCTCTCCATTACTCTACCGTTAAAAGGCCACCTCTCTCTCTCTCTCAATGGTCCGCTCCAGCAGTAGGAGGCTGGCAAATCCCTCCACTGCTACTCAATTGTTGTCTCAAACCTGAATTCTCAGCCATTATATAAGATATCCTGCTGTTCAAGTCGGTAATGGTTGAATTCATCAACCTCATCTTGTCCTCCAGCTCCTCCACTTAATGCTTCTTCCTTTGCCTAGAGAGCTGTGCACTCTCACGATTCCTCATAATACTTCTTTTCTTCGTCTTCCTTTGCAGAACCCGATTCAAATGGCGAGCTCCCATCATCCATCAGTGTCGATGACTTTCTATGCTTTGTATACTTTGATTCCAAATTCCCTTCATCTTGCTCGATCCTCCTTTTTGGCGCCACAGATTTACTCGTTTCCTCTACTTTTATTTCTGATCAAATGGTGACATCATTATCATCACAAGTAGGTGACGCTTCCGAAACACCTAAATCAAAATTTCCCAAACCTGAGTTGTAATACTCCGTTATCGTTTTTTCCCGTTCATGCTATGTAATCAATTTGGAATAGTTAACGTATTTCATTTCGTGCTTATACGTGTTATTTTATGACGTATAAATTGTGGAAAATATTATGGGATGAAATTTAAGTTGAGAAAAATTGAGGAAAAGTTGTCCAGGGTCAATTCGGACGAATGCGAACGCCATGAGGACAAAGTTCGGCGTCCGCACCAGCTTAAGCCACTTGGGGACGAAGGCAGGACAGATCCCCGCGTCCTGAACTGACCTTGTCTTTTGCGGAAAAATGCGGAATGCGTCCGCATTGAATCTGTACAAAATCTGGATACTTTCGGACGATGCGGACGCCACGTGCGGACGCCATGTTGCATCCAAATATGGCCTGCAGACAGAAATTCACTAGAGTTAGGACGAAGTTTCTCGTCCTCATCTCTAAATCCTGTCTGCACAGTACTGTTTCGGACACATTGCGGACGGGGTGCGGACGCAAGGTCTCGTCCGAAAGTCCCCAGTTTTGCGAAGAATAAATTTAAAATAACGAATTTTAGGGAGTACCATCTCGGGATGGCAGCCACGAAATCAGCTCTGGAGATACGATTCTCTCACAACTGGATCACGTTGCCCCCATTTTTGCTTATCCCTCCTCTCTGATTGGTACACATCGATTTCTACAAGTAAAATTCCATCATTTTAACCCTTGAATGGAGCCTCCTTCCGGAGATTTAAAAATCTCGTTTCCTGCGAGAGGGCGTACCAATTGAGAGAGAGTGGAGAGAAACTTTCTTTAGGGTTGTGAGGTTCAAAGTGTTAAGCTCATCCTAGGAAGATTGACGGAAGTGGAGTGATCGTGTACTCCCTGTAGGCAGTGGAGCTGTTAATTTTTGTCATTGCTGTCCGTGAGATAATTTCTTCTTTAGAGGTAAGGATTGGGTAGAGTCTTGGCCGTCAAAGCCCTACCCACAAGTAGTGTGTGTGAGTGTGTTAATTTAGATGTCATATCCTGAATTCATTGGTTGGTTAATCCCTATAAAGATTTCCTCTACTGAGTGTTCGAATTCTTGATTTTTCCTGCAAATCTATTTACCATAATTGCTTTATTTTGTTAAAGATAAATGATATGAAGAGTGTTGAGAATGATGGATTATAAGTATTGTAGTAAAGAATGATGAACCAATGAATATGAATGAGCTATGAATTTCCCTTATAATGATTTAGTTTCGTACAATTCATTGTTTTACTTTGCTGTAACTTGTCTCTAGTTTCATTGTAGTACCTTTAGCTGTTACAACCTCTGCAAACATTACATTTTCATAATTTATTTTATTGCTATGATTTAAAATGGATGAACTGAAACTGTTGAACTGCAACTGTTTAAAGAAAATGACACCCACTAATGAATGGTTAGCAAATTCTCTGAATATCACTGCTCATTTTTTATTAGTAAACTCATTCTTGATTAGTAAACTTAATTCTGATTACTGCTTACCCTTGGTTCTGGTTAGGAGATATAAACATCCATGTTTGACTTGTACCAAATTATCTAGCACGTTTCCTGTAAATAACAAATAGTTGAGCATGTTTACAACCATCATTCATAAATGATTTTCTTTTCCAGCATGTTGTATTAACTAAATTACTAACAAACCTTCAAGCATGTCCGTTTAAGTAGTCCTCTCAACATATTTGTTTTTAATTACATGTTTCCGGTAAATTGTTATATAGTATTAGAAGCATGACTAGTAGACTCATATAACCCGACGTCATTGATTTCAAATTCTATTGTGATTCTCGTGATAGTAAATTGTATAATCAAGTATGTTATTCGCCTCGTTAAATTCTCTTTATTATTGTCTTCCTTATGTGCTCTTAATTATGGTTGTTCGTTATATGTGCTATATGTGTAGCTGATTGTTTAAATAATTTTCATTTAATTATATTTGTTGATTCAATTATTATTGTTTTATTATAATGTCTCATGCATCATGATAATAGAAACAAGTAGGGAGTACCACTTTGGGGTGATATTCACATGCATGATGTGAGGAAAATGAACGAAAAAAAGGAACGAATGAACGAATAAATGATAGGAAGTTGGGGGGCAGATGGGTAGTTCGGATCTAGTTTAGCAGCTAGGTGACACCCCTACCTTGTCGGAAAAGGGACTAGTTGCACACAGGAGGCTAGAAGCCGATCAAACTATACCATCACATATGAGTTCCTTCAACTTCTGGCTCGAAATACGAGTTATGAATGAATGATCGTAATGAAAGATTGGTTTGGGGCGGACCCATTCCAAGTAAACTAAAGAGAGACATGACATAATGCATATTCCCTTTCCTTACTGAGCCTTTAGGCTTATGTATTACTTGTGGTGTAGGTAATGAAATGATAACGCCTGGAGTGGAAGATGATGCATTTTCCGTGGAGCCTATGGTGTATCCAGATGAATCACGACCTGAGTAGGTGAATGGCTCAAGAAGGAAATAAACGTTTTGCTTAACTTGTCAGGATTTTAATAATGGATAAGATTTGCATACACCATATTTTCATGTTATTTCGTATGGTTAAGTAGATAAAAAGGAAAAAGAAAATTTTCTCAAAAATTGTAAAAAGAAGAAAATTAAGAAAGAACGGATTTTTGACGCGGGGTGTCACATGAGCTCTAAGAGGATGCTGGCTCGCCACAATGCTTAAGTTCACATTTGCGCTCTTGCAATTGAACATTCAAAAGTTGCGATGTATTAAAGTTGTAATCAGAAGAATTTGTTGATGAGATATTTTCGTTGAAATTTCCAGATTCAGATGATGAGTTTTTAGAAAATTTGCGACCCCTATGCAATGTATGTCATATCCAAAGAAGAATTTATCATCTGTGTTTTTCATTTTACGTTTCGCTTAACAGAGAAAGGATAAATCATCTAGTCCATGTGGCTTAACCATCACTCTGTCGAGGAGATGCATCCATTAGGGGTGTCACCACCTATGACCATCACCAATCTCTTTAGTCCAAGTGGTGGGGATTTCAGTATAGGAGAAATGATACATCATCTGGTCCATGTGCTTAATAGTCATTCCCTCTCTACATGGGATGAGTTGCATCCATCAGAATTGTCACTACCAAGGACAATCACCTACTCTCCCACACCCACACAGACCTATTTATGTTTATTCATTCATTTCGTTAAACATATTGTGCATATGTCAACATTTTCATAAGTCCTAATCATGATGCATTTATGTCATATCCAATCCATAACAATATACAGAATATTCAAAGGAAACATATCATTTCAACATTGAAATAACACTCCACGGTCAAGTAAAAGCAACTCATTTCTATAATCTAGCATTTTATCAATGAATTATAAAAAACAAGGTATGAATCAATTATATTAGAACATGGCTATTAACACTTTTGTGAAATAAATTGGCGGAGAGTAACTCAATTTTTACCATCTAGCAATTTATCAATGATTTATAAGGGAAGGTTCAACTCTTCTGGCAATATAGAAAAGGAAACACAGAGAAGGAAGGATAGAGAGAAAGGGCAGAGTGCTCTCTGGAAGCTGAAAGCCGTGAAGAAGAGGGCCGAAGGAAAAGAAGAAAAAAAAAGAAGAGGAGAAGAAGAAAGAAGGAGAAGGAGAAAGTGGGTGAGCCTCTGGAAGAAATGGAAATATAGAGAAAATAAGTGTGAGAGAAAGAGTGAGTTGCTGTTGATGAATGGATAAAGCTGTTGATGGACGTAGTTGATGGATGTAGTTGATGGAGTATTGCTATGTGGACGTTTGTGTTGTTGGCTACATTGACCTGTGGTTATGGCTTAAGGGAATAGAATAAATGTTTTAAAGGCTTTTAAGTATTTTATGACTTCAAATAAATGTTTTAAGTTAATGGGTTTATTTAAATTTTTATTTAAATAATGAGTTTATGGTATTTACTTGTAAAAGACTTCCGCTGTATGTTTTATATGATTACGACTTTCGCTGTATATTTATGACTCTGGTTTTATTACGCAATGGTTTTAAAGAAAATAAAATTTTTATACTGAAAAAGGTTACGGGATGTTACAAATGCTCGGGTGTTCGTCAGGTAAGAATATTTCCTCCATTCTTTTTATGGATTTTATGAGGATAATTGTAGAAGATAAAATAGAGGAGGATGATTGTGGTTGAGGGCTTTATGGTCGGCTATTGGAATATTTTGGTTATGTGCTCTTTGTTTCTTGTGCCTGACTGTGTGTTTGATGATCTGTATGCTCTGTAGATGAAGTTCAGTTATGTGTTTATTGTTGCTCCATAAAAGGTGTTAAGATTAATGTTTTGGATTATTGGGGTATGTTAGTATCCGCGTATAAGGACTTGATTTATCTTTTAAATGTTGTTTTAATAGATATAATGGAAGAGTTATGTTCTGTTTGGATAAAAGATAAAGAAATGTGCTCTGTTGGTTTAATGTGCTCTCTGTTATTTGGTTGGAACTAATGTGCACATGTTGTTTACTTAAGGAAATAAGTTTGAGAAATAGGTTAAGTTATAAGTTGGATGAAAAGTGTTGAGGTAAATATGGACAGATCCAAATAATTGGGAAATATAGAATAAAATTGTAACGTATATGCATATTGGCATAGGTCTAAGAATTTGGTTGGTTGATTAGTTATTGACGATTAAATGTTATTGATGAATATGTATCGAGGAGAAGAAACTTAAGGGCAGTGAAGATAGCGAGGTAAGTGATATTGTGTGTGTTTTGCCATAAGACCTACATTGCAAGAGTTAGGATTTGTATGCTGATTGTGTTTATAAGAATTAGATTCTTTAAGTTAAAGTTACTGATCATATTTTGAGGATGTACTGCTATTTGTTCCTTGATGCTGTGTTTATTAGATTTAGGTTCCATATGTTAAAAACTATGATATTGAGCATGTTTCGAGATTGTAGTGATGACATGATAGATATTAAGCATGTTTTGAGGTTATATAGAAATATGATAGAACTGTATGCATTCATGAGTACTATGCATCATGCTTCTCATGAAACGATACGAAAATAGTTTTTATGCATGGTTTTAGAGAATGGTATAATGAATGCTCATACATACTAAGTGTACGGTGTTCTCGAGGGCTGATCACCCGAGGCAGACAACCATTATTTGGTCTGTAGGAATATTCATTATATCATTGAAAGTAAAACGTAAACAAGTAATGGAATAGGTGACGGTCCATTGGTGGTTACACCCCTAATTGTAAAATGCGAGATTTTTAAAAATAATTTTAAAATGACACATGTAAATTTTTGGAGAATTTTTGGTCAAATGTAGAATAGTTGAATCGTTTTGTCGCTTAACGGCTACATGTGCGTCTTTCAGTCAAACTGTTAGATTGGGCTTTTCTGAGTGGAAAGTTATTTTCAAAATATTTTGGTAAATTATTTTGAATGAAAAATTGTTTTCAGTTAGCGTTTTGAAACTATGAGTCGGAATTTGAATCAAATTCCTAATTTAATTAAATTAAAATAGATTATATATTGATAAATTTAGGGTAAATGACAAATCAACCATCGTGGTTTGTGATCAATGACAAGTCAACCATTAGGGTATTTTTTTTAACAAATTAACCACTGACGTATGGGAAAATAACAAAGCAAACATCGCAGTTATGTTTTTCGTTCTCCGTTAACAAGTTAAAAACGCGGTGTCACCGCATTTTTACGCGAGGCACCGCTTTTTTACGCGGTGTCACCGTGTTTTTTCGCGGTGTCACTGCCTTTTTACGCGGTGTCACCGTGTTTTTTCGCGGTGTCACCGCATTTTTATGGGGTGTCACCGCGTTTTTTTGCGGTGTCACCGCGTTTTTGCGATTAAACGCGGTTCCTGGAAAAACATTTTACGAATGCAATGTTTTATTGATTTTTTGATCTCTGCACCTTCAAACTAGCATAACTTTTGCTACGGATGTCGGAATTGGGCGCAGAAGATATCAAATCGAAGCTCTCTTAGAGCTCTATAAATATCATTGGGTAAACCCCATGACCGCATTTCTCAGCCCCAAAATCAATTGTTTAAGCCCTCAAATTTGCGATCAAACATTTGCTTAGTCTAGAAAAATGTTTGATCGCAAATTTGAGGGCTTAAACGATTGATTTTGGGGCTGAGAAAGGCGGTCATGGGGTATATCCAATGATATTTATAGAGCTCTGAGAGAGCTTCGATTTGATACCTTCTGCGCCCAATTCCGACATCCGCAGCAAAAGTTATGCTAGTTTGAAGGTGCAGAGGTCAAAAAACCAATAAAAACATTGCATTCGTAAAATGTTTTTCCAGGCACCGCGTTTAATCGCAAAAACGCGGTGACACAGCGTAAAAACACGGTGACACCGCGAAAAAACGCGGTGACACCGTGTAAAAATGGGGTAACACCCCGAAAAAACGCGGTGCCTCGCGTAAAAACTTGGTGACACCGCGTAAAAACGCGGTGCCTCGCGTAAAAATGGGGTCTTTTCTTCGTCTTCTTCGTCTCTGTTCTCTCTCACTCATCTCCCTTCTCTCTCTACTCTCCTTGCTGTGAGCGTAACTATGAGAGGGACAAAATAACAAAGGCCAACCATTTTTTTTATTTGCCAGCATTTTGTGTAATTTGTAATTCATCAAAATTTTAAGGTGCAGATACGATGGAGTTATTCAGTTTTAATCTTCTCACCAGACTCCACAATTTTGCCTTCTGAATTCTTCAGAATGCCCGGTGTTGGGCGTTCTGAATTCAGAACGCTGGAGTTGGGAGTTCCGGCGTTCGGACGTTGGCACCCAGCTTTTTAACAGTAAACGTCTACGTGATGTTGGATTTGTTATTTTAACATACGTGAGTGGTTAACTTGTTAAAAAAAAATACCACAGTGGTTGACTTGTCATTGACCTCAAACCACGATGGTTGATTTGTCATGTACCCATAAATTATATAATATATTATTTATAATTGCTTCTTCTACTTCTCCTCCTGCATCCCGCGGCGAGGGAGAAGGGGATTCGCGAACCGGGACGGCTGGACTTACGTTTTCGGCCGATTGAGCAACGACGAGCGGCAGCGGGTCGTTGCATCGTCTGTCCGAGGACAACCCTTGGAGCGAGGAGCGGACGAGCGGTCGGGCATTTCCGATTGTGGGCGAGCGTGTGTTCTGTCCGAGGGTTTCCGAGCTTCGGGCGACGGTGGACTCGCCGGGGAGTTGCATTTCGGCCAACTTCTCAGTTTGAGGGAAGAAATCGTGCGTTTTGGTCTCTCGGCCGGAATGCCCTGTGGCTATTAAATTCGGTGATGGTGCTGTTTCTATATTTATTTTTTTCTTGAAACGCCGTGCACTGAGATTAAGTTGATCCTGTTTTGATTTCTAAATTTGGATGATGAAGATTTTGGTTCTGTTTTGCATAAGCAGTGCCGTGACCTAGGGTTGGTATTGGTTCCTGTTTTATGCCCGATTTAGTTCTGTCCTCGGTGATGGTTTGCTTGGATTGTGAGGGTTTGATTTTCCGTTCATGGATAGTTATTAAATTGTTTGCTTTGTTGATTTGTTGAGAATTATGCACTGTTATTTGGAATTTTGCTCTCTGCCCCAAGTCTTGATAAAAATGTACCGAGGATATGTGCTCCGTTGTTTGAGTCTCTGTTCTGTATTTTAGTGTTGTCCGATGGTCTTGGTGATAAAATATTGCTATGCTTTAATGGATGTTTTTATTATTTTGGGTTTCTGCTGACAGAGTTTTCTTTTTAGGAAGAGAAAATAACACCGCAGATTTTATAGTTCGCGGTCAATGACAAGTCAAACCCTGAAGATTATTTTTTAACAACTAAAACCCTGAACTATAGAAAAATCTCATCGGCGACCTCGCAGTCACGATTTCTGTTCAGGACCGTCGAGGTTAACGTCTCGGTTTCTACTCTGTCAAGCGACGTCGAACAGCAAACGAAGGACATCAAGCTCCGTCCTTCCCTGCGGTTCGAATAAGATGGACAATGCCAGGCGAGGGCGGAGACATAGCTAGAATCGTCTAGAGGCGACAGACGGACGACATGCGGTGGCCGTTAGATCGATTGAGGGACGTCTATCTTCTGGATCGATGGCCATGATTGAATCTGGCGTCTTCCAGCAGCGAAGACAGACGTCCATCTTTGGCCGTAGGATCGAGAGACAGAAGTCCATCTTCTGGATCGACGGCCAAGATTGAATTTTGGCGTCTTCCAGAGGCGAAGACGGACGACGATCCTTGGTCGTAGGATCGAGAGACGGAAGTCCATCTTCTGGATTGACGGCCAGGATTGACTCCAAATTAACTGGGTCACGGGCAGGGCACACGTAATCTTAAAACGCCCAAATTCCCCAAATTTAGACGGACATCCCTCGGCATGCGACGGACGTCCGTTGTCCAATACTACGTCGTTCTGCCCTAAATGTATGCCATTAGCCTTTAGACGGCGTCGTCTAGGCCATGATGGACGTCCGTCTTAGTACGATGGACGTCCGTCCATCTCAGATTCCATTAAAATCTGCCTTTAGATGGCGTCGTATTACGATGGACGTCCGTGATGGCCTAAACGACGCCGTCTAAAGGCAGATTTTAATGGAATTTGAGATGGACGGACGTCCATAGTACTAAGACGGACGTCCATCATGGCTTAGACGACGCTGTCTAAAGGCTAATGGCATACATTTAGGGCAGAACAACGTAGTATTGGACGACGGACGTTCGTCGCATGCCGAGGGACGTCCGTCTAAATTTGGGGAATTTGGGTGTTTTAAGATCGCGTGTGCCCCGCACGTGACCCAGTTAATTCGGAGTCAATCCTGGTCGTCGATCTAGGAGATGGACTTCCGTCTCTCGATCCTACGGCCAAGGATTGTCGTCCGTCTTCGCCTCTGGAAGATGCCAGATTCAATCTTGGTCGTCGATCCAGAAGATGGGCTTTTGTCTCTCAATCCTACGGCCAAGGATGGACGTCCGTCTTCGCTGCTGGAAGACGCCAGATTCAATCATGGCCATTGATCCAGAAGATGGACGTCCCTCAATCGATCCAACGGCCACCGCATGTCGTCCGTCTATTCTAGCTTCGTCTCCGCCCTCGCCTGGCATTGTCCATCTTATTCGAACCGCAGGGAAGGATGGAGCTTGACGTCATTCGTCTGCCGTTCGACGTCGCTTGACAGAGTAGAAACCGAGACGTTAACCTCGACGGTCCTCGACGGAAATCATGACTGCGAGGTCGCCGGTGAGACTTTCTAATAGTTTAGGGTTTTAGTTGTTAAAAAATAATCTTTAGGGTTTGACTTGTCATTGACTGCGAACTATAGGGTCTGCAGTATTGTTTTCCCTTTTAGGAAATGTTGTTTTGCCAAATTTGGGTTTGTTCTTTGTTTGGGTACTGCTTTGATTAAATTTATTGAGGATATATACACACACAATATATATATAAACACACACAAACACATATATATATATTATCGAGATTATTAATCTGGTGAGACACACACACACACACATATATATTATCGAGATTATTAATCTAGTGAGTTTAGGAGTTTGGTTCTGTGATTTCGGCGACTGTGTATTAGACACTGATGAGGATTTTGTTATGTTGAATGAGTTTTCATCCTTCATTTTGGTTATCGTTTGAAGGTCATTGTCTGAAGGTCATTACAGAGAACTTATATTTTGTTGATTGGACTTTTGTTCTCTTTTCACTATTATTGAGAATAGTGCTATGAGGATATGTTTTACTGCCACTGTTTTGATTTTGAAAATTTGAGGATTTGCATATTTGTTTTCTATTCATTTATTGCTCAAATATATAAGTGATTGAAAATACTGTTCTGTTGCGTAGGGAGTGCTAAATATATCTTTCAGTATAGCTTGACGAATATCATTAGGAATGACATTTTGTTGATTGTGAATCATCATCTGTTTCAAATTTTGCTCAAAGGCTTTGAAAGTTTATAATATGATGGTTGACTCATCCTTGGTTGTTTGATGCATTGCTTCTGTCCTTTGAAAATTCTAGTGTTGATTTCTTTGATTTTTAAGCGTGTGGAAGACTTGTGCACAGTGATTTCGTTGCGGATAATTAAACTAAGGATATAATGCTATGCTAGGGTGGTATTGTTATGTCTATTGGAATTGATAGATATAGTTGGTACATTTTGGAGGTTTTCTAAATGATGAAGTTAGAGGATTCTGAAGTGAGTTTTAGATGAGTCTGTTTGCGATGATAAGTATGTCGAAGGATATTAGCATAATCTAGTGTATATGTTATATTCTTAGATTTGGTTTTCAGTCTCGGATTTGTAGTTATCCTTAGAAACTATCTTGAATTCTGATTTTATTTAAGATTTGTTTGCTATCCCTAATATCTTTGTTGGGATGTTGACACCAACCTTGTTGTAGGTGTTGGAGGTGTCAGGTAATTCAACTTTTTGCTTACGACAGCGCGTGGAGCTGGTTTATCGGTAAGTGTGTCGTTGTCGTCATTGAGATAGAGATATTTATACTTTTTGTATTGTATTGCATCATGGTTTTCAAAACTGCTATTTTGTAGGATACTACACCTGAAAACCCTACATTGACTGTTTGATAGCTCGTCAGCTTTTATGTATACATATGTTTTCTCACGTTTACATTCTGCACATGGTATATTCTTGATTCTACACAAAATGATGATGTGATATTTGTGCATATATATTGGGACGATGAATTTTCTTGATGCTTTGGGGCACTCTAGCTCCAAAGTATCACGAGGTTATCCCCTTTGAAACCTTTTGTTGCGTGAAGATTTATTGTATGTACGTGCAAAAAGAGGGATGAGGCATTTGTGACATGTTCTCAGGTTTAGAGCCTTGAAAGTTGGAAATAGGATGGGAAGGTGATTACGCTTCCTTGGGTCGCAAGCCCCTAAACTTGGCTAGGGTTTGTCCCATGGATCAGAAGGTTGTTAGTCGTTGAGACTTGTTTATCCTAGTACCTTTTCATTTGACGGGTGGCGTGACGGCTCGAGCTTGCTCATCGGCAACTCTTGTCCATTTGGAACCTATAGGTATCTTAACTGATAAACAAGCCTATTGCAAGCAACCTTATTTGTTATGTTTGATCGTACAGGTTGTGTCGTAGCGAAGGTATCTTGCGGTAACTCGGGTGACGCGTTGGATCTACAGCTCGCTGTCATTTATATTTCCTCTGCCTCATGAGGTGTTATCATCGACGGGTGATCACCAATTCTCTGATGAGTGTCAGATGGGTTTTTGAGTGGCTATCCATTTTCATTGATAACGTTTTCAGATTGGAAAACGATGTTGACATATTTTGTGATATAGCTGTTTATGTATATAACAAGTTTTTGAATAAAACCACATTGAGAGCCATGAGCCAGTTTTATAAAATGATAAAGAAGTTTTAAATGTTTAAAATCCATGTACGGTAAAATGAAGAGCATGAAATGATTTTTAAAAGATAAGGAAAACGATTTTGGCATGCATTACATTTAGTATGGAATTTCCTATTGAGGTTGTCACTCACCCCTTAGACTATATTTTTTCCTAGGTTAGGATGTAAGTTCGGTGCACTGGTTTTGCATGTGTCGTTGTGGGATACGGAGTTCCCTGATGGTGTTTCGATCTCCCCATGGATGGGTGGATGTTCATCAGTTCAATCCCATCGTATCGGGTATGTTTGAGGTTTTTGGTTTGGTGTTGTTTGATTTAATTCCAATACAGTACTTTCCTTTATTTATACTATTATGTCTCTAGTTGATCACTATGTGAAATCCAACTCCATGTGATTTGGGTTTGGGCTTAAAATTATTCCCGTTAAGACTTCTGCATAAAAATTCTTGTCTTGGGATGTGTGATCGGGTCCTCAACAAGGATCGAGTCGCCTGACCTCGTGGTTTTGTTACGTCTGCCTCTAGGTTGTGACATAATTTTATGGTATCAGAGCATGGCTCTGCATTTCTGGGAGTGATCACTTGAGGAATTGATAGTGTAACTTTTCAATCTTGTGTCTTCTGTTCATGGAATTGTTCAACAACTAGTTAAGTTTGAATGAGTCAAGATGCTGTTAGGAAGGCATCTGGGTGTCGTCTATTGGATGATGACTCCGTCTTTCCCCTATCCACATGGGTATTGGGTATGCTCCGTGTATCGTTAAGTGAAATTGTTTTGGATTACAAGTTGTGGACTCGCTTGAGTTCTTTCTTGTGTGTGGGCCTGTGTGGTTTAGAATCATGGTCTAAAGCCTGATTTTGCGATCCTTTGGCTTGTCTCTTGCGTGGGCCTGTGTGTGCCTAAGTTTAAATCTTTTGTCCTAAAATGTTGTCGAATCTCAGTTCCTTGTGGGTTCCGAGTTTGCATGGGTTTGTTTGGAACTCGTTAGTCCGATTGGAAACTTCAATTCGCTTTCCCAAAATCGGTTATGTATAATATCCGTTCTCGTGATTTAGAGAATATTGGATAAAGTCTCTGAATGAGCCTCATTCTTGTGAGTTTCTGCGTTAGTGTAGACCTCGACATTGGTTGTTAAAAATACTTGGTCTGGGAACTGTAGTCGTTCGATGGGTTTTTCAGAGACTGTAGCGAAGGCTTCCTTGACCAAAGCTCATTTTGTTTTCACTTAGAAATGAATCATGTTGTCGTGATGGTCATGTGTTCGTTTCCTATAACTGTCACGTCTGTTCTATAAGTTGGAGTTTGACTGATAAGGCAACAATACTTCTGTTTGGTCAGAATCTAAGTGTTCGCTTTGGAATTGTTTCCTAATTTTTGTTTGCCTTAAGGTTCTTATGCCTTGGATATGTTGGAGAATCTTAGTGTCTTTATCCTTGTGTCGATCATTTTGATGGAAGACCGATCAATTTCGATGATCGCCGTCTGTCGTTTCTATTGTTTCGCCTTTAGTGTCGATTGTATAGGTGGTTGGTGAGTACCTCGTGGATACTCGACGTTGTCATTTCTCGTACAAAGAGCTTTCTGGTGCTGTAAGCTTCAACTCGTTTCAGTCAATGTTAGTTTTTTTCGTTCTGAACCATTTCTCTACTAGAGCGGTGAGTTTCAAATCCACTTTTGCATCGGTGGTGTAGTTGATGGGTCACACACTCGTTCTTTGTGAACATTCCATTTGACTTGTTCGAGAAGTCTGACAGATGGGATAGTGATTGTAACGACCCAGTTTTTCTTTACTTTGAAAATCACATAAAATTTAAAACTTTTCTTTTCTTTTGTAAAAACAGCAGAAATCTTTATTAAAACCCTTTTTAGTTATAATCAGAATTCTTTTATTAAAACTTGAATGTTAAAAACTCTTTTACTTAAGTCGTTATAAACAGCAGAAGATTGTAAAATCATTTTTTCTTAAAACGTAGCGAAAGCATAAAACAATAATAATTAAATTGTATCACTTTTATTATTTACAAAACTCTTTTCTCTTTTAAATCTTTTAGCCCAACTAGCCACAAGATCCGCGCGTGTAAATCTTTCAGCAACTACTCTTAATCTGTTTTTCTGTATTTGAGCGTATGCTTACATCACAAGACTTAACTAATGAGCCTAAGACACAATGAGTGATATAAATAAAAACTGTACAATGCACATGCTATGCTATTTTAAAACCATATGTGTTTTCATATCAATTTCCATATCCGTATCTGTATTTGTTTCTATATCTTTTCTGTTTACGATCCCAAAATACCCCGCAAAGATCCTCAGGCTTACCCTAGACCTTATAACCTCGGTCCCAGAATACCCTAGAAAGAACCTCGGGCTTACCCTGGATTTCGTAATTTTGGTCCCAAAATGCCCGGAAAGAACCTGTGGTTCACCCTGTACCTAGTAACCTTGGTCCCAGAATGCCCCGGAAAGAACCTCGGGCTCACCCTAGACATCACCACTTTTATCTTCCTTTTTACACTTCCCAGAATACCCCGGAAAGAACCTCGGACTTATCTTGGATCTTATATCTTTGGTCCCAGAATGTCCTAGAAAGAACCTTAGGCTCACCCTGTACCTAGGAACCTTGGTCCCATAATGCCCCGAAAAGAACCTCGGTCTCACCTTGGACATCACCACTTTTATCTTTTCTTTTTACACTTTCCAGAATACCCCGGAAAGAACCTCAAGCTTATCCTGGATCATATATCTTTGGTCTCAGAATACTCCAGAAAGAACCTCGGGCTCACCATGGACCTCACAACTTTTATCCCATGTGATTCTGTTTTCGTTTCATTTATTGTCTATTCACTTTTCAAAAACCATGCATAAAAACCGTTTTCATATTGTTTTGAAAACTATGTTGCGTGATGCTCGTGAGTGCATATAGTTCTATCATATCATTACTATAATCTCTAAGCATGTTTAATAGCTTAATATTCTAATAAAGCAGTAAACAATCAACATACAAATCTTAACTCTTGCTATGTAGGGCCCCAAAGACCAAAGCACATACAATATCAACTTACTTGCAGTCCTTAGCACGTTTGGCTCTTTATCATTTTTCTCGTTAATACCTTCAAAATAATAATTATTTATTTATTAATATATATATCAATTATGAACCTCAACTTTGATACTGTTATAAAGTTTATTCATTTAATAATTCATTTCACATTTTTCATCCAATTATTTTCATCGACTAATTTAACCAATATTTATCCGATTACTTCAAACAATCCCAACATTAAAATCACATATCACCTATCATAAATCCTCATTCATTATCTCTCTTCTTCATTTCACAGTTCCACTGTTTTTCTTCACTTCAACGATTATGATATATACAGTCAACATGCATTCCTTTACTTTTTAATAACCATCATTAACTTAATCCATACAAATCGGGAAGCAGTAAACATAGAGGACATTCCAAATCAACAGAGCCAACAGAGCATTCTAAAACCAATAGATTCAGACTTATCCTTATACAAAGAGTTATCATATTCCAACTTCATTAGCCAACATATTAATCAACAACATCCAAACAATAATTATAGTCCAGAAATATTCCACTGTCACAAGTTACAAGTAAGTTTTATAATTCCACATAATTTTCCCTCAGACAAAACCCAACCATGAACAAAACCAATTTCAACAAAGAAATTTATGAATCAAACCCATTAATTTATCAAAGGATAAATCCAAAATCCACAATTCCAATAACAGAATGCTCATCCAATATCTCAATCAGTACATCAATAGAGCAATTATCCTACAATTTCCATAACAAAGATGGAGAAAATATCCTTACTAGAAGAATTGAGAAGGCCCAAGGAGATGAGCTCCACCTTTCACTCAGCCTCTTTCCTCTTTCTTATCTGCCTTCAGGAGATCTCTGTCATGCAGCTCTCACTCATTTTCTCCTCTCATCTCATTGTCCCTCAATTCTCCTCACGGCTCCACTTTGTCTCACAGCTCTCACTCGGCACATCCAGAACACTCACTGCCTCTTTATTTCTCTTCTCCTCTCTGCTCAATAATTCCTCCCAATAATTTACCCGACAACCTTCTTCATTTCTTCTCCAGCTCATTTACGTCCTCGATAGCTTCTTGAAGATGGCAGCCTTCTTCTTCAATTCGCCAACCGCTCTAGTAAACGTGCTTCCAATCGTGCATTATTGTGTCGGCAGAACAATTGAACCGGTGCGGTCCAACATGGGACGCACAGATCGCAACTCGCCCTCGCACACACGCCAAGCTCTACCCTTCACCTCTGCCATTTTTAGTCGCCAATCGACCCACAATCAACAGAGGATGAATCAACTATGATTTACCTCGATCGAAACATTTACCTTGGTCGATGATTTCCCAACCCACAGAGAAAACCGAAAGCTTCTCGGTTTGTCCATCCCATGGCTCGGCCGAGCCCTAGCTCCCGTAAACGACGCCAGACCACCATACCTCCTCCCACCGTTCGCTGTCCGACTCCAGCTCTGCGCCGCACGTCGTCGTCCTCCTGAGTCTGCTCGGGTTCAGCCACCAACGATTTCACTCTCCATCTCTCGAGCTTTCTCATCTCTTTCTTTTATGTACTCATCAGAAAATCTAGGGCATTTCATTAGATTTTCAGCCCAACCAAACCAACCACCTTGATCTTCAGTCGAACTGGACTAGACCGGCCAGCCCGAACCGGTCCTCCTTCTTCTCCCATTTTTTCTTTTTAATTAATTCTCAACTCCATTTTCTTTAATTTTAATTCATTTAATTTTAATTCTTCATTTAATAAATCACCCTCATTTAGTTAAATTATTCTCGACCCAATTCAAATTCTTAAGTTGTTCCGATTATTTCTTGGCGATGATTATCAGTCCAATTTAAATCTTTCAATTCGATTTTCCAATAATTTTTCCATCAAACATATACTCATTGATTATCCAAATATTCTCAATTAAATTTCTCATCATCAAATAAATCTTCACTTATCCAATTATACCCAAATAAATTTTCAATTATTCTTACTTAATTCCGTTACGAAAAATTGGGGTATTACAGTGATGTTCCTGGCGAGACGTATTCTAAATCACTTGTCTTGAAGATCTTTCCTTCACTCTTTTGTCGTACCTTAGAAGTTCTGTGCCTTGGTATGTTGGGGATCATAGTGGTTCGATCCCGCTCTGTGCTGGTTATTCGGGGAAATTGTTCGGTTCGGTTAGACTACATTTTTCGTCTCTATTGTTCTTGTCTTGTGTTGACTGCATTGGTGGGTTGTGAAAATCGTTGATACTTGGAACCGTTATTTTCGTATTGAGGTTCTTGCAGAGTTTGTGGGTCTTAAGTCTTCCCGTCAATGTTGCTTTATGTGATCCAGACCGTTCCTTTGGTGGAGCGGTGTGTTATGAGTTCTTCTAAGATTTCTCTTGAAGTGAGTGCGTTTGTTGGCCCTCACTTGGTAAGGTCTCGTACCTTGTAGATGGTGGAATGTCGTTTTCTTTCTCTGAATTCCACGTTGTGTTAGTTACTTTGTAATACCTCGACCTTTTATATTGAAGTTTAATAAGAATAATTGGAGGATGTTGGAATTATTGGATAACGTTCAGGGTATTACCAATGACATGCTCGGATCGTTAAGTCAAGGGGGTATTTTCGGTAACATTTTCTCCGTTTATGCGATGTAATTAAATGATGGAGTAATTAAGATATACATTGCGTATTTATACGTATTATTTTATGACGTGTATTTATGGAGAAAGTGTTATGGGATGGAAGTTAAGTGAGAAAAAGATGAGGAAATGCTGTTCTGAGCGTTTTCAGACACTTGCGGACGACTTGCGGACGAGGTATGTCGTCCGCATGTGCATTGCACGTCGCCCCTGAACCTTGAGACGACTTAGGACACAATTCCGTGTCCTGACTTCACCTGTGTCGTGGACTTTCGGACGACCCCGGACGAATACGGACGAAGTGGGTCGCGTCTGATTTGAATCTGTCCAAAGCCTGGACACTTTCGGATGATCATGGACGTGAACTGTGGACGTCATATTGCGTCCGCATGGCCTGTGTGGATGACTCTGGACAGGACTAGCCTCTGTTTACGGACGCCATATCGCGTCTGAATGTTAGTTTCGGACGGTACGGAAAGGACGAGGATGCCACTTCTCGTCCATGACCATGAATCTACTTTTAGGATTTTGCACATGTGAACAAGTGTGGACGAGACCAATGTGTCCGCACTCGTCCAAAATAGCCCAGATCTACGAGGTTAAAATGATGGAATATTGTCGTTTAACCATTTAATTCGAGACAAGAATGACTCTCCCCCACCCTCACCTACCAAAGCTACCCTCTTCCTTCCCTTATATGTACGTTGTCCCCTCCATCCAGGTAATATCATCCTTCCTTCTCTGCCATTTTCTCAGTCTCCAGCCTTCTTCCCCCTTCCAGCGTGAGTTTTCTCCTTACTGCGAGAGAAAGTTTCTGTGTGAGGAAATTGTCTATGGGTTTGCAAATTAGTGTATTATGTGGGTGTTAAGAGTGAACTCCGTGAAGTTGAAGGAGCTAGGAGCTGAGTGAGAAGTCTCTGTCCATGAGTTGGAGCTGTCGCTGCCCGTGAGCTGGGAAATGGAGTCCTGTCTGTGAGTTGGTTTCTTCACTTAGGTATGGAATTGGGTACGTCTTGGCCAATGGAGGCCTTACCCACAAGTAGTGTGTGTGAGTGGAGTCGATTTCTTTGATTGATATTACGTAGACACTCTGTAGGTAATTCCCTTATTGCTAGTGCTGTGACTAAATGCTTCACTTGTATTGATAGAGTAGATTTATTGGTACTTTGTAGATTTTGGTTAAGCTATGTGATATTTCCCTTTTATTGATTTGCTCTGTTTTGTTGTCCATCATGTGATTCAAATGCCATGTTTGATAAAGAGATGATGAATGCTAAAGGGTGATAAATGGTTAACACGTGAAATGAGGAATGCTTATTGTCTATTTACTTGCTAATTAGTCAAATCTCTATGTGTAGATTTAAGTGCTATAATTCCTTTATTTGTGTTGTTGGTATTGTTTTGACATGAGTTTTGTCCTTTGTTGTTTATTTTTTATAGTCATAATTGTTAAATAAACTATTAACTTTCCTCACTTGCATTATGTATATTGTCCTACCATAGATCTTCGTGTCGGTTATAAGTTTTACTTCCTTAATTAATAACTCGTACCCTGAACTTGTATCAATGCTCGTGATATTGTACTATATTAGTTGAACATGTTTAGTTGTTAATAATCTCGAGCATGTTTAGTTGTTTAATTAACCATTGTTAATCACTCTATTGAGCATGCTAATCAACTAGGACAATAATCAATTTACTATTTTTGCATGTTTAACTAACTAACTAGGCTAACATTAACATGTTAAGTAATTGAAGCACATCAATTATTATTTAAGCATGTTAATTAGCTTAACAAGAGTAATTAATTAACTTAAGCATGTTAATTATTACTGAAGCATGTTAATTAACTAGTTGTAGGTAATAACAAATCTTGGAGCACGTTAATAAATTAACTAGTCGAGCATGTTAAGTAATAAATTGAACATATTAACCAATTTAGTTAATCTAAACATGTAAATGGTTTGATTTATTTAAATTAGTGAACCAATGTCTAATTAACTAATTAACGATAATTAATTTGAATGTGCTCAGGTAAGTGTTATTACTTCTTGAGCATGTAAATTGACTAATAAGTAACTATTAACACGTTTAATCAATTAACTAGCATGTTTAAATCAATGAGCAACATGTTAATTAACTAGAGTGATTAATTAGATATTGAGCATGTAATTAACTAATGTAAATTAACTAGTAATTAACTAGACTTGAACATGACTAGTTAAGCATGTTTAATTAACTAGCTATGCAGGTTTAATCCATTAAACTATTCAAAACATGTTTAATTAACTAGAATAACATTAGCATATTAGTCAAAATAAGTAACTGAAGTAATTAACTAGACTTGAGCATGTAATTAACTAGAGTAGTTAACTGGAGTAATTAACTAGAATAATGACTGAAACTCTTTCTTGAGCCTGTAATTAACTAGGTTAATATTAATATGTTATTCTTCCTTGTTAATATTCAGTGCATTTCTCTTTTCCGCAATTCCTTTTATTTTAATTCCCATAATTGATGCTTTACTTATTTGAAAATGATAGAGATGCTTTACTTTATTAAAAAAGGATGGAGAAAAGATAAAAGAAGAATGAACTAAGCGTGAATGGACTAAGAATTTCATTGGCTATGCGAATATATGTCTTATTCTTCCTTTGTTATTGTCTTCTTAGTGTTGGTTATAACCTTGCTTATAATTACTTGTCTTTAGCATGTTATCTTCTACTAAACAACACGATTAGCTAACTAGGATAAAAGCATGTAAGCATGATTAGCTAACTAGGATAAAAGCATGTAATCAACCCTCAAGCATACTAATTAAATTATGCTTTCAGATGCACATTGATTGTTAATTCCGTTATATTTCCTTTATTATTGTGATCTCCATATCCAAGCATGCCTCTTGTTGTTTAATTAATTTCATAATTGTCTCCTTCATATACTTTACATTATTGGGTGTTCCATTGTTATTACTTGTCCTTGCGTGCACCATTCAACTCTAGTTGTTACTTTCTATTATATGCTTTACTTTCATTATATGTGCAATTTCACTTACAGCTTGCTTTCATTTCAATGAGATTGTCATTTACTTTTCTTATATGCGCAATTCTATTATGGTTAATGTTATGACATACTGCATCATGTATCATGTTAGGATAAGAATGTATCATCATGCATCATGTTAATAGAAACCAATAAGGTGTGCCACCTTGGAGGTGGTACTCAAGCATGCATGATGTGAGGTAAAAAGAAGAAAATGAAGAAAAGAAGAAAATGGGAGTTGGGGGACGGATGGGTAGCGTAATTTAGTCTGCAGCTAGGCAAAGCCCCTTACCATGATGGGAACGGGGACCTAATGCAAGTAAAAGGTTAGATCCGACCAACTATTCCATCCCCCATGAACCTTCCAATCTCTAGTTCGAAATATGAGTAATGAACAAATGAACATAATGAAATGATTGGTTTGGGTGGCCCCCATTCCAAAGGAACTAAAGAGAGTCATAAGCATAATTTCATTAAACCCTTTTCCTTACTAAGCCTTTGGGCTTACAGTTTACTTGTGGTGTAGGTGTAGGTACTAGTATGCAATAACGATGAACAGATAATAAAGCAAGGATGAAAGATTTGCACGGGCGAGATTTGGGGCTGGCCAGGCTAAAGAGAATAAGGGAGAGCACGGTTGTAATTTAATTGTATTCATTTGTTTAGTTTCATTTCACAAACAATTTATGCTTCTACTATGTTTTAAATAAAAGATTTTATAACGCTTTCGCATTTTATTAGTTGGATTTTCATAATGAGTTTAACGAAAGTTTAGTAGCGGTCGGGCTTTAGTGTCATACTCTGATTTGTTTTAAAAAGAGATTTTCAATAGTTTTATCAAAGTTTTAAATTTCACAATTTTTTAAGGAAAAGAAAAATTCGGTCGTTACATACTTCCTTCTTGGGAGTGGTGTAGGTGGTCATTAGAGTTGAAGCTAGGTGGCAATTTTTGCTGGTCGGTTGAGTGGTGTTTTTGTTGGGCTAGGTTCCATGTTGTCGGTTGACTAGGAACATGGGTTGCACTTCCCAATGGACTAGCGGCGTGTCTCTCGACCAAGGAATCTGGTTCGTCGGTGGCTTACTTCAAACCTATGCGTTGACTTTGCTCGTGTTGTTCGGAAGTTACGTGTTAGATTTGGGAAATCTGAGATCTCAGTTATGGGGGTTGTTCATGTGAGGGTGGTTTGCGTGTTGGCAACCTCGTGGTTGGAGTCTTGTTTCGTTCGTTTCCGTTGGAACTCCTGTGTTGTGTTAGGTGGTGTTGTCTCTTTCAAACTCTGTTTGTTTCTTGTTAGAGCATGTCACTTCTTCGTGTTGGGTAAGTGTGTTTTCCTTGAGGAAGTGGTTCTTCGGGCTATTCGTTAAGCCTTGTTGCTTGTTCTTGTAGTTGTGGGCAATTGTTCTTATGCTACTAGCTGTTGTTTTGCTGGAACATCTCTTGTTATCAGCTTCGCGTTCATGTTCTGAAATTTGGCACCTTGCATTTTCGATCATACCTTTCGATTTGATCTGTGCTCGATTGCTTTTGTAATTTGCATTGTTGTTCAGAAGCTACTGCTTGTTGATCAACCAGTGTTTTGGTGTGGATTTTCTGTTTGAGAGTTGGTCATTCCTCATTTTGGTTTTACCTTTTGGGTTGACCAGGGTTCGTTGGTTTTCGGGAATACCAGTTCTAGATTGTAGACTTGTGGTGTTTTGTTTGAGATTTTGGTTAGATCCTCTAGAGTTGCGTGTTGTGTAGCAATAGATGTCTAGAGTCGTGCTAGAATTCGTGGATTTCTAGACCCTATTGGCTGTCAAGTCCATATTAAGGGCATTTTCTTGATCAAGTTGTTGTTGTCCGTGTGGGACATGACGCGTGTCAGGTTTGTGTTGGATGCTTTGGTTCGAGTACACTTTGTGCTTAAGTGTTGGATGTTGTGTGGGCCATATCTGACAATTCCTGATTGGTGTTGCATCAGGCAGTCTGCTTTGAGGTGCCAGACACTGGGTTCTAGTAGTATTCTAATACATTAGGGCTGTAACGACCCGGATTTTCGTAATTCCTTGAAAATGCATGAAAATTTGAAATTTCTTTCTTTTTAAAACAAAATGTATCAGAGTGCGTCTAACCGGATCGTTACTAACTCTTTCTTAAAACTCGTTATGAAAACCAATTGATAAAATGTGTGGAAGTGTTATAAAATAAATCATTGTAAAACTTTGGCAGAAGCGCAAATGAATCATTTAAAGAATAAACTAAACAAGAGAATACAACATAATAAAACTTATGTGATTACAACCGTTTACTCAATTCTTTTTCTTTGCCTAGCCAGGCCCCGAGTCTCGCGCGTGAAAATCTTTCATCCCTGATTCATTATGTGTTCACCATCTGCTTTTCATCTGTTCGTCGTTTGTGCCTACACCACAAGTAACTGTAAGCTTAAAGGCTTAGTAAGGAAATGGGGGAAAACAATTATGCATATCTCTTTCTTTAATTCTTCTTGGAATGGGGGCCACCCAAACCAATTCTTTTATTATGTTCGTTGGTTCTTGGTTCTTCACTCGTACTCGAGCTGGAGATTGGGGGTGGTCCTTTGAGATGGCCTAGCTGTACGGCTCTAACCTCCTATGCGCATGCTAGTCCCTTTCCCGACCAGGTGAGGGTGTATCCTAGCTGCTAGGCTAGATCCAGACTACCCATCTACCCCAACTCCCTAGTCGTCCCCTTTCCGGCGTATCCCCGCCTTCAAGGTTCCTCCCCTTCTGGCGTATCCCGCCTTCAGGGTTTCTACCCTTTCGGCGTATCCTGCCAGAGGGTTTCTTTCAGTGATGGGCGTGTCCCGCCCATTCTGAAACATTCTTGTTTTTAGCATTTTTTCTCACTCATGTATGTGGGTACCACCCCAAGTGGGTACCCCCTACTTGGTTTCTATTATTATGATCTCAACCTAACATGACGCACGATACATATAACATAACTTTAATAGGAATTGAAGTGCGCATATAGAAGATAGTCACTGAATTAAAAGCGCAAATAAAAGGAATGGAACACCCAATAAGTACAACATATGAAGGAAGCAATTATAGAATTAATTAAACAATAGGGAACATGCTTGGATATGAAATTCACAATAATAAGGACATATAACGAATTAACGAGCGACGTGTATATGGAAGTAAAACATTATTAAATTAACATGCTCAATTGTAATTACTTACTTTAGTTAGTTACCCTAACATGCTACTAGATGATTTACACATTTTATGCTAATTAGATGATTTAAACATGCCCGTTAAACATTCTAGACATGTTAGTTATTTAATTAAACATGCTGGTATTAATCTGCTTTGTGACCCTAGTTCGTTACATGCTTGAGAGTGGAGATCTAGTTATTATTCTAGTTAATGACTTTAATTGATTACATGCTTAAGAAGAAAGTTATCAACTATAAATTAATCGCTATTAAACACGCTCAAATAATTATTAATTGAACAATTAGCAAATTAATCAATTAATGAAGCATATTCAAATCTAGTTGATTACCCTAGTTGAGTTAATTGACATGTTAAACATGCTCAAGGCTAATTAGTTATTAATTGACATACTCCACTAACAAATTGATTAACATGCTTAAGGGTTAGTTGTTAATTAACGATTAGTTAAGCAAACCAATAAGTTTGAATAATAGTGGACATGCTCACTTAAATTAACATACACAAGTCTAATTACATTATTTTTCATGCTTAGATTATCTCCATTTTTTAACATGCTAGTTGATTCAACATGGGTATCAAACGAGGAAGTAGCGGAACGTTACATATATTGAATAAAGGGAATGACAATTGCAGTATCACAGAGAATATAAACTAGTAGGCAAATAAGTAATAATTAACAGAGCATTCAAGGGAACTCTCAATCCATTCATGCTACTCATCATTCATGCATTCATTATTCTCGTCACATTTAGACATTTGTCAATCCTCACAGAACTAACAAGTGCAATAAGTAAAACAATTATCAATACAGGAAGTCTACACTATTGACAAGGGAAATTAATGTAAGTAAAAGGGAACACTTAATAGTAACAGAGATTTATACTTCTACCAAGGAAAATAACACAGTCAAGGGATCAATCAAGGAATTAACGATAGTGATATCAACTAAATCTATCTACTAACACAAACATTTTCATTATCAATTTATCTAACTATCAATCGCAGTATAGCATAAGGAAATTCACAGTGAACTAAAAGTAAAACTCATGCACTCTACTTGTGGTGTAGGGCCTCCAAATGGCCAAGACACACTCAAGTTCCTTACCTCAATTCTTTATTGCGGTTGGCACCTAATCTTCATCCTTTGTCCCTTTCCGATACCTTCACAATTTAGTAACAGTACAAATTATAAGTGAATCGTATTCTAACTTGTACTGATTCTAAAGACTTCTTCGACGCCTAAATGGAATACAATCTATCTAAATAAATTAATCTAAAACAGCAACAATATAGGAAGACAGAAACCCAACGACAATCCACAAGGTACACATCTACAATAGGGCCAAGTCCAACATATTCGTACTCTAGGCAATAACCAACCAAGTGCATCTTATTATTTTTCATCCAAATAGTAGATTAACGTCCCAACAGATAACCCAATAATGTACATCACACAACTGACATCAGTATACAATATCTCCACAGTTAATAACACTTCACAGATTATTAGCCCACTTATCAACTCAACAATAGCCAAAAGTTAAATAACTTGTATTCAAAAACCAACACCAGCAATCAATTCTTAGAACATAAATTACAATCCTTCAATGTTGATAATAATAGGATATGGGTTGTGTAACAAGAAACATAGAGTATTTTTAAAACAACAGAGACACTATCCAAAGGCACCAAACCAATACCAAACAACAGTGTATTTTCATGCCTCACAACTACCAAAATAGATGATCTAAAATATCCATCACAGAGAGTTAATCGACCCTTAAGCCATATATATTCAATAGAGCACTCCGTACATATATTTCATAGTAATTTACCATATTCTCACATCCAATGATATGTTCAGATTAACAACCAAAAGAGCACATTAAAATAGGCCACAAAAATGTTCTCTCACAAGAACAACCACAGAGTTCAACCACCAACAAATAACAGATTATATGTCTACACATAACCAGATTTCACAGGGACTTAACTCAATGAAAATACAGCTCATACATCAGCAGCATAACCCATTGTAAGTCATAAGTTGAAAGGGAGGGGTTCATATCGTCAAAACAGCCGAGAGCAGCATCCAAGTCCTCAACTCTCAAACTCTAGAAGCTCTCAGCCAGAGCTCCATGCTTCTCAGCTCTTCTCTGAACTTCACCTTTCCTCTTATTTGTAAATCCACATAAAAGGAGACATTCTCTACCAATACCTGGAAGGCAGAGAGCAACATCTTTAGCATGCCCGACCAACCCCCTGGCACCAATCTGTCCATTGTCGTCCACGCCAGCCACCAATCTGTCGGCCAGCCCTCAAATACAAAACAAGGCCAGCAAGACAAACCAAACCAACCCAGCACAAACTGGACCGAAACTTCTAGCTGAACCATGCCCGAGCCATCAGCTCCCCTGCCACATTGACCCGTTGACTCCAACCCGTGGCCCTAAGGTTGGAATTGCCTCCAGCCAACGTCCCGACGCAATCCCGTTTGATGCCCGCTGCCTTTCACCGTCGTCGAGTGTCACGGTCTTACTTTCAAGAGACTTAAGAGAGACCGTGTGGCACTCGTTGTTAGGGGGAACAACGAGTCAGCCTTCGAAGTGTGCCAACGACACCAATTGCCCACGACGTTAGAACGAGCTTTGTGTCTAACGAGCGAGCAGTGAGCGAGCGAGATTAATCAAAAAGAGCGTCATTGAGCATAGTGAGCATAGTTTGTATGTAAAAAGCTTTATCATTGATTGTTAGCAAATTACATTGGGTAGGGGGGTCTCTGTGCAGTCATGCCTCTCCCCCTAAAGAGCATTCTGGACCATCTCCACTATGGCAGGAGTGAACATGCCATAGTGGTGAGGAGTCACTTTCCTAAAATGGAAATAAAAGAAATACAAAGAAATTGCTAAAAATAGAAATAAACTAACTTAATGGAAGGGCGGCCACGGACGACATGTCCTGGACAAGCCCGTATTGTTACATTCTCCCCCAACTGAGCTGTTGACATCCTCGTCAACTTGTCTTCATCTTGAACTCTTCAATCTTCTGCGCAGCGTCTTCCAAGTCTTCAGCTTTTTCCCAAGTAGTTTCATCGTCTCCAAGCCCTGCCCATCTGACAAGATATTCTTTGCGTCGCCGCCTCCCTGTTGTGACACTCCTCTCTGCTAGGATTTCTTCTACCTTGTTTGGACTCCTATATCTACTAAGTACGATCTCCGGCCTTTTGATGTTGTTCCGCTGCTCATCTTCTTCGTCGGTGTGATATGGCTTCAGGTTGCTGACGTGGATGACTGGGTGGATTTTGAGCCATGCTGGTAGATAAACTCTGTAAGATGTTCGCCCAATCTTTTCGATGACTTGGACTGGGCCTTCGTATTTCCGAACAAGTCTTTTGTCTCTCTGATTTCTGAAACGTAGTTGTTCTGGGAGTAGTTTTACTAGCACGACGTCTTCATATGTTTGGAGGCTCGTTCTAGGTAGGCGCGAGCTATCTCAGTATTTTGTCTCCACTCGTTTGTGAAGTTGTAAGCTTTTGGACACTTCCCTGAGTAAGGATGATCGAGGGTGTGGGGCATCGTCGGTTGTCTTCCACAAACTACTTCAAATGGGCTCCTTCATGTAGAGGAGCTTTTCTGGCAGTTGAAGCAGAATTGTGCAACATCTAGCAGACTTGGCCAGTTCTTTTGATTTGTGTTGATGAAATTCCGCAAATACTCTTTGAGCAAACTATTAAAACGCTCTGTTTGACCATCCGTTTGTGGGTGATAACTCGAAGAAATATTTAGGCTAGATCCCAACAGCTTGAATAGTTCTGTCCAAAAGGCTCCTGTGAACCTAGTGTCCCGATCGCTGATGATGCTTTGAGGTATCGCCCATAACTTTACCACATGCTTGAAGAAGAGTTGCGCTGTTGTCTCTGCAGAACAATATTTTGGGGCGGCAATGAAGGTAGCATACTTGGAAAATCGATCAATTATCACCAAAATAGCTTGGAAATCGCTTGAGGGTGGCAAGTTTGTTATGAAGTCTAGAGATATACTTTCCCAAGGCTTCGTAGGCACTGGTAGTGGCTCTAACAAGCCAATGATTTTATCTCTCTCAGTCTTATCTTGTTGACACACCAAGCAGGTCTTGGTGTATTGCATCACATCCTCTTTCATCTTTGGCCAATAGTATCCCCTCTTTAGAAGGGCATAAGTCCTTTGCCATCCTCGGTGACCCGCCCATAGGGTGTCGTGGCATTCCCGCAACAGTGAGCGTCGCAGATTATTACTTCGAGGTACATAGAGCCTATTCCCCTTTGTTAGCAATAAATCTTCTTCGATCCAAAACTATTGGGTCTTCTTCTCCTTCACTAATTGCATTACAGCCCGGGCAGCAGGGTTGTCTTGTAGGCAGTCTCGAATTCGATCTTTCATGGATCCACTAACCTTACTTGCTTGGAGTTGGGACAAATAGCACAGACTGGCGCATTCCGCTTTTCGACTCAGGGCGTCAGCTACCCGATTTGATTGGCCTGACTTGTGTTCGAACTGAAAATCAAATTCTGATATAAGTTCGTGCCAGCGCACCTGCTTGGAGGTTAACTTTGGCTGTTCAAAGAAATGACAGATTGCTCTATTGTCCGTCTTCACTACAAACTTTGCCCCGAGCAAGTATTGTCTCCATACACGAAGGTAGTGTACTACAGCCAACATTTCCTTCTCTGAAGCTATGTATCTTCTTTCCGCCTCCTTCAACTTGCGGCTTTCATAAGCAACAGGATGGCCATTCTGTAGTAATACTCCTCCAAGTGCAAAATCAGATGCATCCGTTTCAACTTCAAACGGCGAAGTTACATCAGGTAGGGCCAGAACTGGACTTTGAATCATTGCTTCTTTTATATCAGCGAAAGCTGCTTGACATTTCGGACTCCATTTCCATAAGACTCCCTTCTTTAGGAGTTCAGTGAGGGGTGCCGCTCTCTTAGAAAATCCTTCCACAAAACGCCTGTAGTAATTTGCCAAACCGAGGAACGAGCGCAGTTCAGTGACTGAGGTAGGGTCTCTCCAATCTTGGATTGCTTGTACTTTATCAGTATCCATACGAAGACAACCCTGTTCAATGTTATGCCCCAAGAACCCGATGCTTCTGGGCGAAAGAGCATTTCTCTCTCTTTACGTACAGCTGATTTTGCCTTAGTTTTTCCATGACAAGATGAAGGTGCACTTTATGTTCTTCCAAGCTCTCACTTTAAACAACAATGTCATCAAGATATACCACCACAAATTTGTCGAGGAATTCATGGAATACTTGATTCATGAGCGTGCAGAATGTTGCTGGAGCGTTTGTCAGTCCAAATGGCATTACTAGAAATTCATACCTAGTCACGCAAGTAGTCTTCTGATCATCCCCTTCGGCAATCCTGACTTGATAGTAGCCCGACCGCAAGTCGAGCTTCGTGAAGTACTTTGCTTTATACAACTGATCAAATAGATCAGTAATGAGGGGAATTGGGTATTTGTTCCGAACCGTGACTTTGTTAAGAGCTCGATAGTAAATGCATAGATGTAAGCTACCATCCTTGTTCTTCTGGAACAACACAGGTGCTCCGAATGGTGCTTTAGCTGGCGAATGAATCCTGCCTCTAGCAATTCATCTAGTTGTTTTCTCAACTCCGCAAGTTCCGGTGGAGCCATTCTGTAAGGTGCTTTGGCAGGGGGCTTAGTGCCTGGGACTAGTTCAATTTTGTGGTCAATATCTCTGCGCGGGGGTAAAACTTTTGGCAGGCATTTTGGCATTGTGTCCTTGTATTCTTCCAAAACTTCCGCTATTTCAGAGGGTACTATTTCTTCTTTTCCCTCGTCTACAATGGATGGAACAAGGATATATGTGGGCTCTTGATTCTTCAACCCCTTCTTGAATTGCATTGCAGAGATCATCTTTATATTGCAGGCACTCGGCTGTTTGAGAGTGGCAGAAACTACTGTTGGATTGCTCCCGGTAATTACCATGCACTTAGCCGAAGGAATGGGGATGACCTTGTGTTCCATTAAGAACTCCATCCCCAATATAGTATCAAAATCATCCATCTGTGCCACAATGAAGTCAACTGGTCCCATCCACGTATTTAATTTCAGTTGAGCTCTTTTTACCACCCCAACTACCGGTATTGCTTTTGCGTTCACCGTTTTCATCTTGCCAGCATTCTCCTCAAGCTTTAGGCCTAAGCGGCGAGCTTCCCTTTCTGTGATAAAGTTATGTGTGGCTCCCGAGTCAATCATCGTGCTCTTGGTAGCCCTATTATTGACAAGACTTTCCACGTACATAAGACCTTTATCCGGCGTTCTTTTCAACTCTGCCATTTGTTGTTGTACTGCTGATAAGAACGTCATTGTCCCAACTTCTGCAACTTCTGTGGGTTCTACTTCGACAACTTCTTCTACTGGGTTGTCGTTAGTAATCGACGCTTGTAGAGCTGTTAATGCAGATCTATGAGGGCACTCAGCCACTCGGTGTGGCCCTTTGCATAAGAAACAGGACATAGGCTTATTCGTTGGTCGTTGGTAATTAGTTCCCCTCGATGTCTCTTGGCCTTCTCTGGGAACATATGGCTTCTTTTCAGTGGCATTCGTGTTTGGTCTAAGGGACTTCATGTTGCTTGAATTGTTGGGAGGATTCTTTTTCTGACTAGGATTCTCATTGGAGTAATCGAATAATCGCTCGGCAGCAGCAAGAGCGCTCGAGAGGGTCGGTACTCTCTGTTCATATAACTTTGTCCTAGCCCACGGTTTCAGTCCCTCGATGAAGGTGAAGATTTTGTCTTTCTCTGACATGTCTTGAATATTCAGCATGAGCCCTGAGAACGTTTTAACGTACTCGCGAATGCTGCTAGTCTGTTTTAGTTCTCGCAGTAGTCGACGTGCATTGAACTCAACGTTTTCAGGGAAGAACTGATCCTTCAGTTGCTTTTTGAGCTCTTCCCAAGTATTGATGGTACAATCACCATTGCAAATATCATTGTATTTGGACCTCCACCAAAGTTTTGCATCTCCAGTAAGATGCATCGTGGCCAAGATCACCTTTGACTCATCATCAGTTTTAGTCGCTTTGAAATATTGTTCCATGTCAAAGATGAAATTCTCTATTTCTTTGGCATCGCGAGCGCCCCCAAAGGATTTTGGCTCTGGGATTTTCACCCGGCTGGGTTCAACTGAACTCGAAGCTTGGGTTTGGTTTCCCATGGCTCTCATCGTGACATTCAATTTGATGTTTATTTCAGCGATCTCAGCTTTGAGGGATTCAAACATTGTCTTAAAGTCTTTCGTTAGGTCAGTCACGGTGCTTGATAGTTGAGTATGAGCTTGGTCGATCTCTTCGACACGCTCCAGGACCCCAACTATAGCGCTTGTGGAGCTCTCTCCACTTTCTACTCCTTTTCCCTTTTCTGGTCGGGATTCGAGGTTCTCCACCCGATCAATCAGCTCTTGGATCGGGATGGTGTCTATTCGGTTATGAACAGCAGCAATTTCAGCAGGAAATTCAGACATTTCCTTCATTCGTTCCTCCAGAAAATGAATGTTATCAGGGATTTCTTGGAGATACTTCATCTCCTCTTCCAGCTCGATTAACCGTTCAAGCTGATCCATCGACGAGCTTGTTTTCTCTGAAAAATTCTTTTTCGGCATGCTTTCTTGCAATTTGAGCCAACCTGGCTCTGATACCAACTGTCACGGTCTTACTTTCAAGAGACTTAAGAGAGACCGTGTGGCACTCGTTGTTAGGGGGAACAACGAGTCAGCCTTCGAAGTGTGCCAACGGCTCCAATTGCCCACGACGTTAGAACGAGCTTTGTGTCTAACGAGCGAGCAGTGAGCGAGCGAGATTAATCGAAAAAAGCGTCATTGAACATAGTGAGCATAGTGAGCATAGTTTGTATGTAAAAAGCTTTATCATTGATTGTTAGCAAATTACATTGGGTAGGGGGGTCTACGTGCAGTCATGCCTCTCCCCTTAAAGAGCATTCTGGACCATCTCCACTATGGCAGGAGTGAACATGTCATAGTGGTGAGGAGTCACTTTCCTAAAATGGAAATAAAAGAAATACAAAGAAATTGCTAAAAATAGAAATAAACTAACTTAATGGAAGGGTGGCCACGGACGACATGTCCTGGACAAGCCCGTATTGTTACACCGAGCCTCCGCTCCACGTTTTGGCTCTTCGCCGTTCAGATCTGCGAAGCCTGACCTCCAACCTGCAGTCGCGACCTGCTCAACCGTTGGACCCAAGATCACCGTCGTTTGCTCGCCATCGCGAAGGAGCCCTCGTCTCTCTCTCGGTCTCCTTCGCTCCCCCACCTTCGCCCTCTCTCTTCTCTCTCCCCTATTTTTCCCCTGAAGAATGGCTATTCAACCATTCTTATTTCCTTTCAACCGGTTCACTAAGTGAACTGGTTCACAGAACTGGTTCACGCCCTCCCACATCCCCTCTTTAATTTTCTTTAACCCATAACTAATTTATTTAATCCTCCTTAGTCCTTACAATTTAATCCCCAATGATTTAACCCCGCTCTATTTTTATTCAATAAACCCTGAATTTAAGACAATTATAGGTAGTTTCCAAACATTATAATTGAATCCATTAAATTAATATATTTATTTTTAATTACGGTGATTTCCATTTAATCTTAATAAATCCTCAAAATTGAAAACTCATGAATACGTCCTTAGTAATACCTCGATAATTTTCTAATTTATCTAATTATCCTTAATTACTTTTCGATTATCCTTATTAAATTCCGATATAAAAAAAATTCAGGGTATTACAAGGGCATAGTGGTTACCTAGGTCAATGAGATTGATTTTCATTGGATGTTTGTTTGCTTGAATTTGCTTTGGTTTTGATGCGAAGTCCTATTCCTTCTTTTGATAGGGGTCTTTTTGAGCTATAGGACTCGAATTCTCTCTTGTTGGGCTCAGTGCTCGGACAGCAAGAGGCCAAAAAATGTTGTGTGGTTGCGATCTTGGTTTAGAGTATTTGCTCAGGCGTGGAGGGTGTTTTGATGGACACTCTAAACTTAGATCCAGCTGATGTCTTTTTGCTTTCCAATTTTAGACGTGTTTTCGGTCGGAGAATTTGTTAAGTCACGTTTCGATTTTTACAGAGACTCCACATCAGTTCGTTGTTGTGTGAGCTGCTGTAGCCGATTAAATGCTCTAGTCGCTTTCCGTTAGTACGTGTGGGTCCATTCCTTGGTGATCATTTCATCTATCGATCGATCGATCGAGTCATCTCTTTTGTTTCTGTTTAGGTGACCCTCTCTTGCCTTTGTTGGGTTGTCAGCTCATCGTGAATTTTGCTCGTTTCACGATGGATTCCTTATGTGTTGGTTTCAGACACACTCTTGGATTTTCGTCTTGCTTTGGGTTTGAGGTAGTCCTAGGAGTGAGCAAATGTGTTATTCTAGGGAGATTCTCCTGATTCGTGTGATTTGGATATTACACTAAGTAAAAAGTTTTATAGAATTCGTGCTTTTGAGTTTGTTTTAAATTTTAGGACAAAATTTCTTTTAAGGTAGTTAGCATATAAAATTTGAGATTTTTAAAATAATTTTAAAATAGCACGTGTAACTCTTTTGTGAATTTATATAATATATTAATTATAATTTATTTTCTTTTTATGCTTATTTTTTTCCTCCTCCTAAAGCCCGAGGCGAGAGAGAGATTTTGAGGGAGAAGGGGATTCGCGAACCGGAACGGCGGGACTCACGTTTTCGGCCGATTGAGCTATGACGACCGAAAGCGGGTGGTTGCGTCCTCCGTCCGAGGACATCCCTTTGAGCGAGGAGCAGACGAGCGATTGGGCATTTCCGATTGTGGGCGAGCGTGTGTTCTGTCCGAGGGTTTCCGAGCTTCAGGCGATGGTGAACTCGCCGAGGAGCTGCATCTCCGCCAACTTCTCAGTTTGAGGTAAGAAATTGTGCGTTTTGGTCTCTCGGCAGGAGTGCACTGTGGCTTTTAAATTTGGTGATAGTGCTATTTATTTATTTTTCTGGAAATGCCGTGCACTGAGATTAAGTTGATCATGTTTTTATTTCTAAATTTGGATGATGAAGATTTTGGTTCTGTTTTGGATGAGCAGTGCCGTTACCTAGGCTTGGTATTGGTTCCTGTTTTATGCCCGATTTGATTCTGTCCTCGGTGATGGGTTGTTGCGATTTTGAGGGTTTGATTTTCGATTAATGGATAGTCATTAAATTGTTTTGCTTTGATGATTTGTTGAGAATTATGCACTGTTATTTGGAATTCACTCTCTGCTCCTTTACTGTCTTGATAAAAATGTACCGAGGATATGTGCTCCGTTGTTTCAGTCTCTGTTCTGTATTTATTTTGCCCGATGGTCTTGGTGATAAAATATTGCTCTGCTTTAATGGATATTGTTATTATTTTGGGTTTCTACCAAGAGACGTTTCTTTCGAGGAAATGTGTTGTTTTGCCAAATTTGGGTATGTTCTTGGTTTGGGTACTGCTTTGATTAAATTTATTGATGATATATATATATATATTACCAAGGACAATAATCTGGTGAGTTTGGGAGTTTGGTTATGTGATTTCGGCTACTGTGTATTAGACACTGATGAGGATTTTGTTATGTTGAATGAGTTTTCATCTTTCATTTTGGTTCTCGTCTGAAGGTCAATGTTCGAAGGTCATTACAGAGAACTTATATTTTGTTGATTGGACTTCTGTTTCTCTTTTCACTATTGCTGAGAATAGTGCTATGAGGATATGCTTTATTGCCATGGTTTTGATTCTGAAAATTTGAGGATTTACATATTTGTTCTCGGTTCATTTATTGCTCAAATATATAAGTGATTGAAAATAGTGTTCTGTTGCGTAGGGAGGTGCTATACATATCTTTCAGTATAGCTTGACGAATATCATTAGAAATGACATTTTGTTGATTGTGAATCGTCATCTGTTTCAAATTTTGCTCGAAGGCTTAAAAGTTTATAATATGACGGTTGACTCATCCTTGGTTGTTTGATGCATTGCTTTTGTCCTTTGAAAATTCTAGTGTTGATTTCTTTAATTGTTAAGCGTGTGGAGGATTTGTGCACAGTGATTTCGCTGCGAATAATTAAACTAAGGATATAATGTTATGCTAGGGTGGTATTGTAATATCTATTGGAACTGATAGATATAGTTGGTACATTTTGGATGTTTTTTAAGTGATGAAATTAGAGGGTTCTGAAGTGAGTTTTAGATGAGTCTATTTGTGATGATAAGTATGTCGAAGAATATTAGCTTAATCTAGTGTATATGTTGTATTCCTAGATTTGGTTTCTGGTCTCGAATTTGTGGTTGTCCCTAGAAACTGTCTTGAATTCTAATATTGTTTAAGATTTGTCTGCTATCCCTTATATCTTTGTTGGGATGTTGACACCAACCTTGTTGTAGGTGTTAGAGATGTCAGGTAATTGAACTTTTTGCTTACAACAACGCATGGAGCTGGTTTGTCGGTAAGCATGTCGTGGTCGCCACTGTATTGCATGGTTTTCAAAATTGCTATTTTGTGGGATACCACACTTGAAAACTCGACTGAGACTGTTCAACAGCACGTCAATTTTTATGTATACATATGTTGTCACGTTTTTATTTCGTACATGGTATATTCTTGATTCTACACATACTGATGATGTGATATTTGTGCATATATTGGGAGGATGAATCCTCTTGATGCTTTGGGGCACTCTAGCACCAAAGCATCATGAGACGATCCCCTTTGAAACTTTATGTTGCTTGAAGGTTGATTGTTTGTACGTGCGAAAAGGAGGATGGGGCATTGGTGACATGTCTTCAGGTTTAGATCCCTGAAAGTTGTAAATAGGATTAGAAGGTGATTATGCTTCCTTGGGTGGCAAGCCCCTAAACCTAGCCAGGGTTTGTCCCACGAATCAGAAGGTTGTCAGTCGCTGAGATTTGTTTATCTTAGTACCGTTTCATTTGACTGGTGGCGTGACGACTCGAGCTTGCTCATCGATAACCCTTGTTCATTAGGAACCTATAGGTATCTTAGTTGATAAACAAGCCTATCGCTAGCAACTTTATCCAGTCTGTTTGATCATATGGGTTGTGTTGTCGCGGAGGTATCTCACTGGCAACTCAGGTGACGTGCTAGATCTATGGATTGCCATCATTTATATTTAACTTCTGCCTCATGAGGTGTTATCATCAACGGGTGATCACCTATTCTCTTATGAGTGTCGGTTGGGTCTTTGAGTGACCATCCATTTTCAGGGATAACGTTTTTGGATTGAAAAACGATATTGGCATATTTTGCGATATAGTTGTCTATGAATACAGCGAGTTTTTGGACAAAGCCACATCAAGGGCCATGAGTCGGTTTTATAAAATGATAAGGAAGTTTTCAATGTTTAAAATCCATGTACGGTAAAATGAGAAGCATGAAATGATTTTCAAAAGTTAAGTAAAATGGTTTTGACATGCATTGTATTTAGTATCGACTTCCTTACTGAGTTTATCACTCACCCCTTAGACTATATTTTTCCTCATGTTAGGGTGCAAGTTTGGTGCACTGATTTTGCACGTGTCATTGTGGGCTACATTGGAGTTCCTTGGTGTTGTTTTGATCTCCCCATGGATGGGTGGATGTTCATCGGTTCAATCCCATCGTATTGGTATGTTTGAGGTTTTTAGTTTTGTGTTGTTTGATTTAATTCCTGCATAGTACTTTCTTTTATTTATACTATCATGTCTCTAGTTGATCACTCTATGGCCCCAACCCCATGTGATTTAGGTTTGAGCTTAAAATTATTTCCATTAAGACTTCCGCATAAAAATTCACGTCTTGGGTTGAGTGATCGGGTCCTCCACGAGGATCAGGTCACCTGACTTGGCGGTTCTGTTAGGCCTGCCTTCGGGTTATGACACTAATGGATGTATCTCTTGGAGTGATGGTTAAGCCACATGGACCATAGAATGTATCATTTTTCTTGTAGCAGAAATCCCCAACACTTGAACTGCAGAGATTGGTGACGGTCGTGATGACACTCTTAATGAATGTATCTCCTCATGGGAGTGACGGTTAAGTCACATGGACTATAGGATGTATTCTTTCTCTGCTAAACGAAATGTGATTGTAAAGAAAATGAAAACAGAAAATGGAAACAGAAAACGGTAACGGATTTTATAAGCAGGATAACATGTGCTAGGGGTGTTTAGGGTTCGGTTCGGTTCGGTTTTGATGTGAAATCAAACCAAACTAGTCGGTTTTGGTTTTAAAATTACAAAACCAGAATCGGTTTTAGAAAAATCAGAACCGAGTTGGTTTCGGTTTTAAAATCTTGATTTCGGTTTCGGTTTTTTCTTTATTAATTTTTTTTCAAATATTATAATAAAAATTGTATAAAAATTATAAAAACATAATTAATAACAATAAAATTATACTTCATCTTCTCTTTTCAAAACAAAATTTTGTCCAAAAAATAGTTATTAGGTCTTTTGGAGCTAAAATCACTTCAGAGGCTGAGGCACGAATGATCGAATATGGAACTTCAAAAACAAAAAAACACTATAAACGTATTTATGCGGTTCTGTTTCGGTTTTTCGGTTTTGAAAAACTAAAACCGGTAACCGAACCAAAACACTCGGTTCTTACAAAAGAGAACCTTATTCGGTTTTTTTAATAGAAAAAACCTTATTCAGTTTCAATTTTTTGATCGGTTTTGGTTCGGTTCGTCGGTTCGGTTCGATTTTGAACACCTCTAGCATGTGCATTCTATAGTTTATTTTATATCATTTCCTGAGCGTTAGACTCATTGGTTTAAGTCTTGCTGATGTAGGTACGTACGAGAACAGGTTAAGGAGTAGTTGATGAAAGATTTGCACACATGGATCTTGTGGCTGACTAGACTAAATGGATTTAAAGGAAAATGAATTGTAAAAGGTTTTGTAAAGTTATTTAATTGTAACAGAAAATAATTTTATTTATTTATGCCACTATTTGTAAAAAAGTTTTATGAAAGAAAAGTTTTCCGCTATTTTTATAAAAGAAAATGAAAGTTTTAAAAATTTCACGTTTTTAAATGTTAGAAAAACCTGGTCGTTACGCACGACCTCTCCTATATGGAAATCCAATTTTCTATGACAATGCTCGACCTCTTCAACATGGCCGAGTCTTCAACTTAATCTACTCTTCTCTCTCTTCCATTTGTTTTTTAGATAATTTAATACTTCTTTTTTCAATTAATCAACTTAATTTCTATAGCTTAAAATTTAATTCTATACCTTAATTAATCCAATAATATTTCTACTTTAATTTTTCTTTCTTTATATCAAGTGTACCATACACAATTACAGAATATATTTTCTTTTATTTATTCCTTAAAATCCTTTACTTTATATATTGAGGGATTTATTCAGGTATTATAAGTTGAAGAGACTTTCAAACTTCAGGGGTCAAATTGATAATTATTTTTTCCTTTATTATATTTTAAACTTTGAGCTGTTTGCTTTAACTTGATAAGTGGCACCGCCCTATTGGTGACCATATTTCATTTCATAGCATCATAGATATATGTTTTAAGAAACTTTATCCTCAGGGATCATCATTAAATATTTACTTGATTTATTCGAATCGAGTATTTATAGAAAATCATACATAAGTGTTACATACACTTATTCCTACTTCAAAATTGTATAACTTTGGTTATAGAACACCAAATTACACACTTCTAGTGTCATTATCTTCTTTAGGATGTCTATTTCATCTTTTTCAATTTGCATTTTTCAACAATACTAAAATATTCAAATTGTTCTGGAAAATAGTTTATGCTTAAATCTAGTTTATGTATAATTATTGATTTTACATCTTATTATGCATAATTATCACTTCCATGCATCATATATACACCACACATATGTGAATATCTAGTTTATACATTCAACCCTCTTATAGAAAATTTCGTTCCAAAATTTAAATTCATTTACTGCCTAAAAAGCTAGGGGTATTTTGCTTCAATCTCGAAGCAAAGCTCTAACATAACCTCGTCCATTCCTTGATGCCATTATTGACCTTTAACAATAGGAATTACTTTATTTCACAACACTTTATCTTGCATGTCCAGAATAGCTATAGGCTCATCCTCCATTATCATTCCCAACTAAAGATCTAATTCTTTGAAGTTGATTACATGTGAAGGATTGGTTCATACTTTCATAGCATCTATACATGAAATATGTTGTGAATATAAATGAATTGAGATGGTAATGCCACTTTGTAGGCCATTGCAACAACTCGTTCCAAGATTTCAAAAGGTCCAATGAATCTCGATACTAACTTTCCACCTTCATTGAATATTTGTACACTTTGATGAGACCTCAATTTTACGAACATATAATCACTTTCATTAAATTCCAATGGTCTCATTCTTTGATTAACATAACTATTCTGGAGACTTTAAGTAGTTAAATGTCGTCGTTTGATCAACTTAATCTACTAATTATTTGTTGAATTAATTTTGGCCTTAAAAGAACCATTTAACTACTTAAAGTCTCCAGAATAGTTATGTTAATCAAAGAATGAGACCATTGGAATCCTTAAAGAACTATTTTTCTAATCTATGCCGAACATAGTAGATATATGCATGGCCTACCATATAATGCCTCAAATGGTGCTTTGTCAATAGAATATTGGTAACTATTATTATAGGTAAATTCTACCAGGTGCAATTTATCTTCCCAGACTCCTTGAAAATCAATAACACATGCTCTTAGCATGTCCTCCAAAATCTGTATTGTCCTCTTAGTAGACCATCAATTTGAGGATGAATAGTAATATTAAGATTTAATTTTTTTCCCAACTCATTCTACAAACTTCACCCAATTTTGAAGTAAACCTAAGATCTCAATATGAAACTATGGAAATAGGTACATTTATGCAGTTTCACAATATTCTTCATATACATTTTGCCCAAATACGAAGTTTCTAACAAGTTCACAATGGGACAAGGACAATAAAAAAAGAAAATTATTGGAGACTCAATGTGAACAAGGGCTTAGGAAATCAAGTGTTTCAAGTACTTTGGTTTTGGACACATAGCCTCCCAATGTCCAAATAAGAGGGTAATGATCCTAAGAGAAAGCTCCCACAAAGTTGAAAGCGATGCGGAAGACGCTGTAATTACTAAGGAGGATGAAGAATTACAAGAGGAAGTGATTTATGCTCAAGAGGGTCCTCTCCTCATGGTTATTTGGAGGACTCTTACCACACAAAGTTGGGATGACGTGTGCCAAAGAGAAAATATCTTCCGTTGCCACTTTCTAGTCAAAGATAAAGTATGCTATTTAATTATTGATAGAGATAGTTGCATCAATGCTGCCTCTATGGATTTGGTAGAAAAGTTGAGGTTAGAGACATCGCTACACTCGACCCATTACAAATTAAGTTGGCTTAACGACAAAAGGACCCTAAAAGTGACAAAGCAAGTGATGATTTCCTTTTCTATGGGAAAGTATCAAGATGAGGTTATTTGTGATGTAGTTTCTATGGTGGCAAGTTGTAACGACCCGAATTTTCGTACATTTAAAAATACGTTAAATTTTGAGAAAACGTGTCTGAGTGCGCCTAATCTGGACCGCTACCAACCGTTCATAAAAACTCGTCATAAAAAAATCATTTATTTGATAAAATATGCGGAAGCGTTAAAAATTATTTATTTTAGAACATTTCGGAAATAAAACATTTTTCAGAAACGTAAAGATTTTAACTAAATAAACAAACCGTTACAATTAAAATTTCAAACACCTTTTTGGAAATAACTTAATGAATTTTACAATTCAACTCCTCGTAGCTTGGCCACCAGAAGCTTAGCCCGTGTAAATTCTTCATCAACTGCTTTGTGTTATGTTCATCGTTCTTCTCGTGCATACACTTGTACCTACACCACAAGTAAACTATAAGTCTAAAAGACTTAGTAAGGAAAAGGGAAAAATGCATATGCAATGCCTCTCTTTAGTTCATTTGGAATGGGTCCGCCCTAAGTCAATCTTTCATTACGTTTCATTCATTCATTCATTCATTCATAACTTGTACATCGAGCTGGAAGTTGAAGGAACACATGTGGAATGGAATAGTCTGATCGGCTTCTAACCCTATGTGGGCTAGATCCGAACTACCCATCCGCCCATCAAAGTCCCATCATCATCGTCATTATTATCATCATCATCATTCGTTCATTTCATTTTCCTCACTCATGCATGTGAGTACCACCCCATAATGGCACTCTCTACTTGTTTCTATTATCATGATGCATGTTGACATAACATAAAGAGATTTGACAATTAAACAAAAATGAATAATAATAATGGCACGAATATTAAACAACGACTAGTAAGCAAAACATTAATGAAAAGTAAATATAGAAGTAATTGAAAGCAACATAAGATATAACAAAAGGAATATACTATTAACTACTAAGCATTTAGGTAGATTTAAATATGCTTAACGATTAATTAATGGAAACATATTCAATAATTTAATTTGACAGGAATTATGCTAAATAAGTTGGTACTAAGAAGCACATGAACAGTTATAACTAATATCATGCATACCTAAGGTAAGACATTGTTATTGCTACAAAATTTTAATCTAATTAACTACGCGTGCTCAATTATCTGAATATATTAACATGGTACAAAACTTAATATTTACACTTGTTCAAATTAAGGAGTTTAGGTAATGCAGAGATTTAACCAACGATAATTGATTCAATTAACATAGTGGGTTAATAATTTAACATGGTCTAAGTCTGGCTAATTAAACAAGCTATCCTAATTCATTACACATGTTCAGAATTTAAAACTCAATAGTTTTTAATAATTTTAAGTAATAATAGTGATTCATTATACGAATTATAACTCCTAACCAGAACCAAGAATTAAATGATACGGGAAATAGTAATTAAGGTAGGTATATCCCAAAGTAAAACGTACAGAACAAGATTCATCGTGAATTAAATCATTTCTTATTCGTAGTTATCTTGTCCTCTTACAACCTTATGTTTATCATTCATATTTTCTCTTGAGTCTCTTATACAGTAAAGAGTTTACATTAAATAACACTACATAACAGGCATTTATCACTTCCAGGAAGTTCATCTAAACCTAACAGATTCAACAATCAATAAAAGGAATATTATAGTAATCTAACAATCAATAAGTTACCACACTCACACACACTACTTGTGGGTAGGGCTTTGACGGCCAGACACACCCAATTCCTTACCTCAAAGCTTTATCGTGTTAGGCACTTAATCGTCATCCTTCTCGTTTTTTCAATACCTTCATAATTAAGACATTTATCATTAACAACTTCTCATTCAGACAACAACCAACAACTTATTAGAGAAGCAAAATACTCATCTTTCTTCTGCATTCATATCAGAAACATATAACTTTTTCCAAATAAAAGGATAATACAGAACCCAACCTTGGCTTAACCAACATATTCTTCTTGCACATATTCATGCATCCAAGCATAAAATGTCACAATTTCTAGAAAAAGCGCAATAACAAGGGTTACACTACAGTTAACAGACTTTAACCATTCCCAAAAAATCACCAGACAATAATCCTATTATCTACATTAAAATCCATAAACTCCAGATTAACAGTGAAGGATTCCACATACTAGAGACGTCTGAGAGCAAGCATTCAGCTCTTAATTCTAGCTCCCGCACACACACCACTCTGTCCCTCAACCCGGTACTGCTTCGATCCAACTCTTGAAGCCTGAGATCGCCACACCTTGCTGCCGTTGACCAAAATCGACAGAGCATCGACTGCCGCGACTCATCCCTCACGTCGAATCAATCTGTGAAGTTCGATTCATCCCCGATGACCCAAGCCCTAGACCACCGACGCCGTTCCATTCCGTCTGGATGTCACGCACGCTGGAGCCCGCCTTGTTGCCGACTCACTGGAATCCTCGCTCCCGATCGCTCAGTCATCTCCCTCTCGGATCTCTCTTTCTCGCGACCTCTCTCTCCATCTTTCTCTCATTTCTTCAGAAGACTCAAAAACCAAACAACCTAATTCTCCCACTTTAACTCCAACCGAGAACAAATCCCCCTCTTCATTTTAATTTCTCTTTTAATTTCCTCTTTTTTTTTATCCTAATTAATTTATATTAAAACATATTTAAGTGTTAAATATTCGTATCGAATATTAACTGACCCAATTTCTAACTCCTGACTTATTCGAAATATTATTTAAAGATTATTAGGGGTTCAATTTAAATTTTTTGTTTCCATTTCTTAAATTGGTTTCCATCAATTAAATCCCTAATAAATTCTCTTAAATTATAACTTAACGGTTGTGTCATTGATAACACCTCGATAATTATCCAACTTAATCCAAAATTCTCAAATTATACTCCAATTATATTTATTAAATTCCAATAAAAAGTTGGGGTGTTACACAAGTCATGTCAAAGAATCCTTGTTCATGTCGAAGATTTAATTAAAGGAAGTTTTATCAAGTTCCTAGCTTCTTATGATGATTATGTTCCGAGGAAAGCTTGAAGAGAGAGGAATAATTTTAGAGACAATCAAAGACCTTATTGAGCAATTTCAAGATATTTTTCCAGAAAAACTTTCTCATGGACTTCATCCTATTCAGAGCATTGAGCACCAAATTGATCTTCTATGAGGAGTTGTCTTGCCAAACAAAGCTTCTTATAGATTAAATTTATAGGTAAAAAAGAGCTAGACAAGTAAGTTAATAAGTTACTTGAAAATGGGTACATCCGTGAATCATTGAGTCCTTGTGCCTTTCCAACGTTATTAGTACCAAAAAAGAATGAATCTATGAGAATGTGTGTGGATACTTGAGCCATAAACTAGAAAACCATCAAGGATAGATTTCTGATACCAAGGCTTGAAGACATGTTGGATGAATTGAATGGATCAACCATATTCTCAAAGTTGGATCTCAAGAGTGACTACCATTAAATTTGCATGAAAGAAGGAGATGAATATAAAATGAAATTCAAGACCAAGTACGAACTCTATTTATGGCTAGTGATGCCTTTCAGACTTTCAAATGCTCCGAGCAATTTTATGAGACTCATGCACCATGTATTAAAAGAGTACTTGGGAAAATTCATTGTGGTATACTTTGATGATATCTTGGTGTATAGCACCAATTTGGATAAGCATGTAGATCATCTTCGACATCTATTCGAGACCCTATGAGGAGCCAAACTTTATAGAAATCTATCAAAATGTTCTTTTGTGTAGAAAAAAGATACAATTTCTTGGGTTCATTTTGTCTTATTGTGGAGTTAAGGTAGGTGAAGAAAAGTTGATAACTATTAAAGAATGTCAGATCCTTACCAATATTCCGAAGTGCGAAGTTTCCGTGTTCTCACTTACTTTTATTGGAGGTTTGTCAAAAACTTTAGCACAATTATGGCTCCAATTACAAATTGACATAAAAAGGAAAGGAGTTTTAGTGGAGCAATGTTAATCATTGGATACAATTGATGGACAGTTGAGATTAAAGATAAATTAAGGCGTTGAAAGTCTAAATATGATGAAGGCCGTGAGGGAGATTAGGATACTATTGGATTAAGTAATGGAAGAATTATAGTTGTTGGATTAGGAAGGCGAAATAAGATTCCGATGATTGATGCTTTGCGGGAGAGAAAGGAAATATTCAGATGATGGATGCTTTGCGGGAGAGAAAGGAAATACGGGAGGAAGAATTATCATTAGATTAAGAAGGGATAAGAAAAATTCTTTTGTGGATAGATGCTTTGCAGAAGAGAAGAGGAGTCCTGATGCACTTCAATGCCCTATAACCTTAGCCCGAGCCAAGAGGCTTAGTACTCATCTAACTATTTGTTATTTTGCATGGAACATCTATAAATGGTATTGAAGAGGAGCCTAGATGCTGGATAAAGATGCATCAATACATTTACTCACTTGGATTGATGATGCATTCACTTGAATTGTCCACATCACCCATGTCCATTTTGAAGATCGAAGCTCCGAGGCTAAGTTAGACCTTTTTGTTTGAAATATATTCTTTTTATGTTTTAACAAGTTAGTTAAATTTATGTTTTGAGAAACTACTGAATTTTTGGGTTGTTTGGGTTAGATTTAGGTTGATTAAAATGTTGAATTTTTTAGAGTACTCGGCTAGCATGTTAGACGAGTCCTCATGCCCATTTTATTGCTTAGAGGGAGGTTTTTTTTTATGTAATTTTCCATTAGGGCATCCCTTAAAGAGGTATATAGCCTTCCTTAGGGAACCCTAATCTTTAGTTTTGGTTAATCAAAAAATAGCAGCAGCCGCCCTTTTTAGGAGTTCCCTCCCGAAATCTCATCGGAGTTCTTGTCAAGGCTAAACTGAAGATTCAACTTCAACAATTCTCTTCCTCACGTTCTTCCATTCTTGGAAGGAGGACTCTTATACTGGTGTCTTCCAATACTTCCTTAGAAGTATTATTCCAGAGAGGAGGCTAGAAGATTGGTGGAAAGTAAGTTGGAGTGGCCTTAGTTTGAGGTCTATGGAAGTCGCTATTTCCGAACTTGGGAGATTAGCAGACTGACTTATATGTTTTTGTTTTCTGTTCTGGTTTTTTTTTTTTAACGATTTTGATTCTATATTTTTGAGGTTGTGACCTCTTCTAGATTGTGGTGAAGTGGATATATTTTTGGTAAAATTTGGAATTAATCTCGTGATTTTATGCATTGATATTTGGAAGTTGCTGAGATTGTTTTTATTGGACCCATTTTGGGATAAAGTGTTATTGTGTGAATATCTTTCGCTCCTTTATGTTTTTAACAGCGAAATTTGGATTGAATCTATTTCTTGGATATTTCTTGAACCCCTGTAAATTTGGTGACCATTGGTCTTTAGGATTGAAAAATATAGTGTTTTCAAATATGGTTACCGAATCTGTTATGTAATTCTGTTTTCTAGGCAGCGACTGTAGAAAGCATAACTCTGTTTGTGTTGTGAATTTAAGTGTGATTTTTGGAGACAATGTTTATTTTTGTAATTACTGGCTGCCCTCCAATTTTGACGTTAATAAACCTTCAGAAACGAAAAGTTATTGGCCCTTTAATATGGTGAGCCGAAACTGTCTTTGTTGATTCTATTTCTGGCAGTGTCTTGTTATGTGGATAATTTTCGTTCCCTTAAAAATTTGACCGTGAGTTTTGAGGTGAAGCTTCTTCCTTGTCAGTTCCTTATACCCTGCAAATTTGAGAGTAATTGGCTATAGGCACTATGAGATATTGTCGTTTCAATCTGAGTGATCTGTTTTGGTACTAGCTGATTAACCCTTTGCCTTGTTGTGAATTCTTGCACCCCATGGTGCATCAAGTGTGGGAGGGAGGATAGCCATCGGATTAGATAAATGTATGAGTTTTAGCCGTTAGAATAGAAGGTGGGGTAGGAAGATGCTTTCGCAGAAAGATGTTTCCGTGAAAAGATGCTTTACAGGAGTGACAGATGCCGTGCTAGAGGATTGATGGCCATTGGATCAAGTTATTTGATTAAATAAGGACCGATAGAATAGGAGAAAGTTGTTCCTCTATATGGGAAAGATTCTTTGCGAGAGAGTGAAATGCAACTTATAAGTTAAAACGTCGTCGTTTCATATAAGTAGTGACATCGAACAGTGGAGCCGCAAAAGTTTAGGCTTCCGTGGAAGGAGACTAATGTATAAAACATCATCGTTTCAGATAAGTAGTGACGTTAAACAATGAAATCATAGAAGCATAGGCGTCTGCGAATGGAAAGACATCAGGGAAAGGTTTGAACGACGTTGTTTGGACAAGTGTCTCACATTATATAGTAGGCTCGCGGTGAACAGTATTTGAGTGGCGTACAAGTTATTGGGGTGCGACGTGGCGATCACTGATTGGCTGATATTGGGAATATTTGCTAGAAAGGATGCTCAAAGGGAACAGATGTGTATGCAAATGTGCGGATGTTTGCAAATGTGCAAAATTAAAAGTGAAGGATTTTTAAAGAATTAGTTTTTGAGGTGATTTGGATATTAAACAGACACCTCTGGATCACTTAATCGCATTGGATTAGGATGACTATTCTTGATTTCCAACTTAAAGTGTACAATGTGAAAAAAAATATGTATTTTATTTTTTCTTTTTCTCTCTCCTCTCCCCTTCGGCCACCCTTTCTCTCTCACTTTTCTTTTCTCTCTCACTTCCTCTCCCTCTCTTTTGGTAACCAACTTTGGTGGATCATCGTTGGTCATGTCAAGCGAAGTTGTCTGATGTCTCCACCATAAATCGATTGTTCATGTTATGAACTTTAATTGGGTATATTAGCTATAAAAAATGGTCTTGTCATTTGAGAGAATAAAGCCACCAAAGTTGTTACTGGAAAATTTTTTATCAAAACTTTAAACGATCACCGGCGAAGATTTTGAAGTCCGATCTCAATGTTTGACTTACCATGAGAAAGCACTCAATGAAGAGAATAGTTTAGACCCAATGATCTCTCGAAACCGTGGGTGGATGTGGTCACCCGAACTTTGCCAAAAATGTCGAGACCGCTGCTTTAAACTTAGATCCTAGCTGTTCCAGGTTTCGTCTCAAAAAATTGATGCCCCCGTTTGATTGAAGAGCTCGAACCTTCAAAAGCCAATTGGTCTTGTTTCAATTCGTTGCCATTCACTAGTCACTGTTGCCAGAGTGTATACGCCTGCACAATGTCACTTGATGATATCAACGCGACATCACTTACTAATGTCAACATAATGTCCTCTGCTAACGTTGTGTTGAATTGATGAATGCATTAACCAATGACGTGGGAAGTGATGTGTGTGTGTTGACTTTGAATGTTGACAATTGATTGACTTTTTATTTTGATAGTTTGACTGCAAATTTGGATACCTTAACGATGTCAAAAAATTAAAGAACCCCATTTGCTTACTTGTTTTGACGTTCTGAGCACACCGACGACCTTCATTTGTTGAAATTTCATCCCAATTGTTTACCACATAGACCAAGGTGAGCTTTAAAACTTTACTTTGTGAATTGAAGTTTGAAAATTTTCATAATTGGTCAATAGAAGTTTTACCTTAGATAAATCTTAGAATTATATTAGTTAGGGTTTCAAAGTCGAATATAATTAAAATTTTTGGATTTTGTTGCTGTAGGACATATGCTTCGTTGAGGTTCTAGGTCTTTTATAATTTCCTTTTGGTTTAGGTTCCTAGTCCTAGTTTAGGACCCATACGTTATCCCTAGTGTTTGGTTGAGATTTTGATATTCTTCCGACAATGTTTCTTATTTCGATGATTGTCCCTGATAGTGCGTTCTGACGTGTTGGCATGACTTTTGTTGTCATTGATGTAGGGTTTTTTTTTTTGGTTACTATATGGCATTGTATCATGGTTTTTCAAGACCGTATATTGTGAGCTATCACACATGAAACTCGACGTGTTCTATTTAACAACTCGTCTGTTTTTTATATTATACATACGATAATTTTACACTTTTAACTTTATGTGTGCATGGTGTTTCATATTATCGTTATACGTGCGTTGGTGGATGACCTCCTATTTTTTTGGATGGTTTTGAGGTCAAAACAGTATTAGGTTATACCAATATGCCTTTTGCTATGTGAACGTATTTTGTTAGTGTGATGTGATTGGGTAATAGAATGATGATGTGTTATTGGGTTCAAATCTTTAAACCCAGCTAGGGTGTTTGGTTATAAGATCGATACACGTTTGAGGGGTTTTTAAAAAGTTTCAGCCTCATGTGACTGACTAGATCTTTGATTTAGCCTCATTCTTTACTCACTTTGTGGCCAATCATCATGCCGGGGTATGTGAGTGATCTCCTTTCACTGAAATTCTTTTCTACGAAAAATGGTGAAGTTTTATTTTAATATAGTTGCCTATGTAGGAGGTAATGTTTGTAAAAAATTGTTATTTTTATAATAACAAAATTCCACTTATGAATTTTTTGCGTTGTTTCCCGTCAATGTGTATAAAGTTGACCCATTTTGTCGTGTTGCTGCCACATGTCAATTTCGAGTGAAATGGTCAAATCGATAAAGTTAGGTGTTACCACGTGGTAAATAAATTGAGAAATCAAAGTTTGGTAAATTTATGTTATCGTGGACTGAATTTGAAATGGCGTTTAAACTTCAGCAAATTGAGATTTAAAAAGAGTTTATTTTTTATATATAGGGAAGGAAGGAAACCTTCCATTCCCCTATTTCAGCGGACAACAAGAAGAGAACGAGAGGGAGAGACCAGACATTTGCCTCAGGATCCAGTCGACTACAGATAGATATTGGTAGATCGCATAGTGTTTGTTTTTTTTTTTACCTTGAGTTTCAATTATGTGTCTTTTGGTTTAGGTTCCTAGTTCTGGTATAGGACCCATCTAACTTTCCCTAATATATTGTGACAAGAAGTTCTAACATTTGCTCCATATTAGGCCCCAATGAGTTCATGGACTACGAGTTCGTACCAAAGGTTGTTTCTCCAACTGGTAAGAAGAGCAACCGTTGTTGAGATAGAGATTTTATACTGTTTCGCATTACATCATAGTTTCCAAGACATTATTTTTTTAGTTGCCACATATGAAAATGTAATACCTAGAATTTCTGGGCCACGATAAACTTGGAACGGGAGCTCCGGTGGAACTCGGCGACTGGGGCATGGACTCTTCGTGCCAAAGGTTGACGGTTGCATAGGGGAACAAGAGCGTCGTCATTTGACCACTGAACTGTGGGATGGAGAGGGCAAAAATGTCTGAGCCATGGGACGAAGCTCCCATGTGCTGCGATGTTTATAGGGCCAAACCGAGGTAAGTATTGCAGTAGAATTATGCTATGTTGATGTTGGTTTTGTATTTTCAGTTGCCACGGCAACGGCTAGTGACAAGGACAGTTTTTGGAAGAAAATGATGAGGTGACGTGGAGTGGGTTAAGCCACTGCTCGACTGGTGGCACTGGAGAAAGCAGAGATGGATTGTTACGTTGGAGTGGCTGATCGTCTATCAACTGGGACTCAAGCATCGACTACTCCTACACGGTTCTTGTTACTCAAAAAGAAAAATATGCAAATCCCAATGCTGGATTTCTCTAGCCCTTTGCTTGTGCTGCCTTGTTGTGGTGATTGAATGGTTGAAATGTTCGGTTTATGAGGATAAAAGAAACTTGTAGGAGAAGAGAAATAAAAAGACAAAGGGGGAGGCAGAAGAGAGAGAAAGGCATAAGAGAAGAGAGAGAGAGAACTCACTAGAGGAAATTGGGAGCTACGAGAGAGAAGTGAAACTAGAGCTGAGGAGGTTTCTTGTTTCTTCAGTTAATACAGAGTTTCTTCCTTGGATTTATGGATATTGTGCACTGTTGTTTGTTTGGTTCAACTCTGTGATTAATTGCTGCCTTCAATTGCTTGAAGTATGTTGTTGTCTGTTAAGGCTTGAATTGATGAGTTGTATTCTGTTGTTGTGTTTTGCTAAAGGATATTTAATATAAAATAAAAAAAAATGAATAATATGGTGCACTGAGGTTTGATATTAGTCTTGTATGTGTGAGTATTACTGTTGGTAGCCATTGTTGGAGATTTGGTGTTGTTAAATGTATTGTTAAATATGGTCGATGCTTTCTTTTGTTCGATTAAGCTAGTGGTGGTCCTGGATATTAAATTTAGTTCGTTATTTGGAATTGAAGCAATGAAGTCATTCTTGTTAGTTATGTGTTTGATAAATTGTATAGTTGGCAAGCATGTGAAAATGTTGGATATATCCTCGATAAATTACTGTGATGTGGAATACGGTTCGGTTAGGCTTGGTTATGCTCCTTTTTAATATGGTTTCTTGGTTTGGTAAAGTATTACGTTTGAATAACAGTATTCTGCATGCATATCAATAATGGGTGGTTATTGGTTGTTGGGATATAAGTGATGGAAGCTCTAATATCATACACATACTATCGAAATGTACGTATGAGAATTTAGGGAAGTGGATTTATTGTCATGATTATATTTGGTTATTTTGAAGGGATTAAAAGGAAGAGCTTAAGTGCGTTAAAGACCGCTAGGTAAGTTGATATTGTATGTGTTTTGGTCTTTGGGCCCTAATCGCAAGAATTAGGAAATTGTATGTTGACTGCATTTATTAAAATTAGGTTCTTTTTGTTATAGATTTCATATTATATACTTCGAGAATTATAGGATTTTGATATTGATATGCTTTGAGGATGTATTGCTACTTGACGCCATGTTTACTAAAAATAGATTCTTTTAATGATGTGTTTATTAGACTTTAAAGAAATTGATATGGATATGTTTCGAGGATTATAGGACTGATATGATATGCTTCGAGGATCTTATTGATGATATAGAACTGTATGCATTCATGAGCATCATGCATCATGGTTTTCAAAATGATATGAAAGTGAGTTTTCATGCATGGTTTTTGAAATGAATTAAATGGAATAAATGTAAATGAAATGATATGAGATGTGAGCTTGTTAGCTTGTCCTTGGTTGGTGCCGAGACTGGTCGGCCAACGGGTGAGTGAGGCTGTTTAAGTGTTGGAGCGCACAACCGCTAGCAGGCGATAGTTGTAGCCTTAGCTGAATGTTGTGCATTGTAGCGTACAATAGCTATCAGAGCTTTCGGTCGCAGCCAAAGCTGCTTATCCCTGAGTTTGGGTCGTTGTGCATTGGAGTGCACAACAGCTAATAGGCAGTTCGATTAGAGTCAAGCCTTTATCACCAGTGAGTTATGAGTCCTCTATTAGAGTCAGGACAGACCGCCCAAAGGTTAGTGAGGTTGTTTAAGCGTTGGAGTGCACAGCCACTAGTAGGAAAAAGTTGTAGCCCTAGCCGAATGTTGTGCATTGTAGTGCACAACAGCTAGCATAGCTTTCAGTCGGAGCCAGAGCTGCTATACGAGAGGTTTTGGGTCAGAGTGCATTGTTGTGCACGAGTTCAGACAAACAAAAACAGAAACCTACATATGGATTTTAAAAGAAGCATAGCACATGCATTGCATAGTTTTATTTTATATCACTTACTGAGTGTTAGACTCATAGTTTATGTCTTGTGGTGTAGGTATATGTATGAGAACAAGAGAATATGTTAAGGAGCAGTTGATTTAGGATTTGCACACGCGGATCTAGTGGCTGGCTAGGCTAAAGGGGTTTAAAGGAAAATGATTTGTAAGAGGTTTTTGTAAAGGTATTTAAATTGTAAAAGAAAAGATTTGTATTTATTTCTGATGCAATTTGAAAATGGGTTTTATGAAAGAAAAAGTCTCCCACTGTTTTTATAAAATAAAAGTTTTAAATTTTATGTGACTTTGAACATAAGAAAAAATGGGTTATTACAGAAAACTTGAAAGAGACTGTTCGACCAACACGTTTGTTTTCTGTATATGTATTTAAACATTTACTTTACGCTTGCATAGTTTATCATTTGTACACTATATTATACATTGGTGGATGAGCCTCCTGATATTTTAGATGGTTTGAGTGTCAAAATATCATGAGGTTATCCTAGTCCATCTTCTGCTGCATGAAGTGTTTTTTTGTTTATCACGACTTGGATAATAGGACAGCGATGATGGGTTCTTAGGTTCAAATCCCTAAACCTGGTTGGGTTGTTTGTTTGTTATCATTAGGTGCTGCTTGGTCTTCAATTTGCTGGCTTTTCTTGTGGTGCTGCCTAATATTTAGATCACTGCCTTTCCCTTGGTATTCTAGTAGAGGGTCCTTAAGTGACCTTGCTTTTTCATTAGGGATTGTTTTTTTTTTAATAAAAAGTATGATGGAGGCTTATTTTGACATAACTATCTATGTATACAACAATGTTTTGTTCTCTGCCTCATCTATGACTCGTGGAGCCTATTTTACTTAACATGGTAAATAGATTTTAAATAAATATAAATCCATGCACGACATCTAATCAGATCATGGTTCTAAAGGAAAAACAAAACTAGTTTTATTTGCATTGTATTTAGTATAAACTTCCAATTGAGTTAGTTACTCACCCCAATGACCTCTTCTTTTCCAAGCAAGAACAAGAGTGACCAAAAGTAGCGGCATTGTGGTGGTTTCCTTTTTTTTTTTCTCCTTTTCCTTTTTGAGTTTTTAATTTCCTTTTCTGGTGAGGACTTATGTTTAATTTAGTTTGTATGAGGATATTTGAATGGTGTTGAATATTTTGGATATTCTTGTACAATTATTTAATTCCTTGCACTATTATTCTCGTAGTCACTACGTGGATCTAGGCTAATCTTGTGTGGCCTATGGCTTTTATTTGTGTTCAAGTCTTTGGTGTGAATTAAAACTTGGGTTGGGCGATCAGGTTCTCTTTAAGAATTGAGTTGCTTGACCTAGCATTTTTGTCAGGATCACTTCGGGTCTTCTCAAAAATAAATTAGTAATAAAGCCTAAGGTTCTACGAATTCCCTAATAGTGATTGCTTGAGAATTTAATAGTGTGCAATATTGGATGTTGTCCACTGTGCATAATGAATTTTGTGATACTTAATGAATTTTCTTTTTTAAGAAAATTCATTAAGTATCACAAAATAAGAAAATTCAAAATGCCTCTAAGAAGAAACCATTGTAACCAACAAAATGATAATAGCCTTGATTCTATCGCAACCATGATGGAGACACTGAGAAACTTGTCTAGCAGTAGTGTAGCTCAAAATCATGGTATGACTCTAATAACCTATTTTTGATAGTTTGTTATGCTGAACCTGTCACGACCCGGAGGTGGACTTAATAGAAACACAGGGTCAAGAGACTCGATTCTCAAGAGAACTCGATCACCCAACCCTAGGCTAGCTTGTCAATGAAAGTCTTAATATAAAAATAAGCCCAAAACCCAAAACAAATGGGTTAAGGTCCATAGAGTGATCAACAAGAATTAAAGATAGCGTAAAAAAATAACAAAGAGAAAAAACACTGTGCAGGAAATTAAGCCATTCAACACCATGACGATTTTAATAAAACTAATACGAGAAAGAAAAATCCTCACCGAGGACAACAAGGAGACACCAGAAGGAAACCTAAAACTAAGGTTATTGCACCTTAGACACCATACATGATCACTATGAACTAAGCGTGAGATGGATGGCATTGGGGTGAGTGACTAAATTAGTAAGGAAATTTATACTAAATGCAAAGCATGGAAAAAACTAATTTTACCTTTTTCAAAAAACATTGGTTAAATGCATCTTGTTATTGTACATGAACTTTTTAAATCACTTTTTAAATCTGTTCATCATTTTACTTAAAAAACATACTCCATGGCCATCTATAAGACTTTTGTAAAACGCGTTGTTTACAGAGACAACTATATCTCAAAAGTAGGCATACATTGTATTTCATTAAAAACGTCCTTAGTGAAATAGGATAATCACACAAGAACCAATTTGACATATAGCAAAGAAAGATGGCCATCCATCGATAGAAACACTTCATGAGCACGAAGAAAAAGGTGCCCATAGTTCAGAGACCAAGCGACAATAACATACGTATAATCAACAACAAGATGGCTAAATACCCTAGCTAGGTTAGGAATTCAAAACCCAAGGAGCACATCACCATTGCGCTAGTACTCATTTCCACTTTAGGGATTTGAAACCCTAAGAAATGTCACCAATGCCCTATTACCCATTTCACATGTGCACAAAAGCAAACTTCCCTCTATAGAAGATGCATGTGATAGCCTCCTGATGTTTGATACCAAGACTACCCAAAGCATCAAAATGATTCTTCCTCCCCAAATATATAGATAGCATAACAAAATTAAATACCATGTACGACAAAAAAAATGTGAGAAAACATATGTACATAGTTGTAAAAATAGATGTGCTTTGAAACAGTCCCCATCATATTTATATATGTGGAAACCCACAAAATAATGGTTTGAAAACCATGATGCAATGTAGTGCATTAAGTAAAAAAATCTTCACCTCGATAATGACAGAAACATAGCTAACCAGCTGCAAGCAGCGTTGGACACAAGTACCGAAATCCATAAAATAGTCAAAATCTATGACGTAATCGACATCAAAATCCCAACCATCACATTAGAGATAGGTCCTAAATCGAGACTAGGAACACAAATCAATATGAAATGACAAATGACCCCAAAAAATGTGGTCAAACTGTTAACATCAAAGTCAAAGTCAATAGTCAAAATCAACAATCAAATTCAATGCCTACATCACCTGCCATGTTATCAGTCAACACCACGTCAATACCTGACATCAACAAATGATGTCATGCTAACAATAGTGATGCGTCAGAACACTAACGACCGACAATGACAAAATTTTTTATGATAGCAAGCGACATTGGATTAGAATAAGAAGGGTTTGGTTTTAAAGGTTTTTGAGCTTTTGAATCCAATGTTAGCGTTGTTTTTATGAGATAATGCCCAGAATGATCGTGATAGATTATTAAAGTCGCTATCGCAACTTTTTTGGCAAAACTCTGGGACCTTCTCCGGACACAAATTTGGTCAATCTTTGGGTCTATATGATTGTCCTTGCTAGGAGATTTCTACCGATAGGTCAAACGTTGTGATCGTACGTCAGGATCGTCACCGGCGAGCGTTTAAAGTTTTGGTCGAAACTTTTTGATGCACCACTGAAAGGGGAAAAGAAATAACCTGAGCATAGCCGCTTGGTTGAAGGAGTAGAACAACTAGGTATGGTGAAATAGAGGCATAGTGGTCATTCAAGAGTTGGAGAAGCTAGGTGATGAATAACCGTAAATGATCAGCCACAAACTTGGAGTCAAATTAGCGATCGATCAACAACGTGCAAAATATTACCGACTTGATCATCCATAATTGACTGGACGAATGAGCGATTGAATGGCTGAATGAAAGGGCGATCGACCGGTTGAAGAAGCTTCCTAAAATTTATGGAAACTCAAACTTTGGAAACCGATATCTCATTTGTTTTAGAAGCTTTCCTTCTGAAATTTGGACCATAATTTCCTTGATAAATGAAGAAAGAATCCCTTCAAGAATAATGGAAATAAATGCCATGGATATACAAATATGCTTGAGAAAAATAGATTGGCCGGAAATAGCAAGTTTTGCCACTTGTACTCATGTATGAATGACTTTGCCAATGGAACTTCTCTCGAAAAGTTGGACACCTCTTCACACACTCTTCCTTCAAGAAGTAAGTAAGCTCAATGTTGTGATACAACACACATAAGACTTTGGATGCAACTCACTAAAGGATTGAAAGAAGAATCACTCCAATTTCGAAAGAAAATAAAAGATTTTAATAATCAAACTCCAATGTCTTAAAAACACATACTAGGTGGCTTTATACAACCAATTACAACGCATAAAATAGGAAATAATAAAATAAGAAATAACCTAGATACTCAGTCATACTTGGTCAATTACTATACTAGTAATTAGATAACTTTCAAAAGTAATTTTTTAATCATTAACTGCCTTCAATGATTGGCCAAGAGGTTGAGACTTCCAATTGGGAATTTCTTCCTGACCTCTAGTGCTCCACAACAATTCAAAACTCATCAAAGTGTTTCATAGGGATTTACAGTACCAATTCAACAATCTAGGGTCACCAACCATATCCCCATGGTTTACAGAATTTGGGAAATCAAAAAAATTGGATATTTACCTGAGGTAATGCTCTCCGCGTCTTGAATTGACTACGGTAATTAGCCTCACGGGACCGATGTCTTCTCCTAACCTCAATTGATAGAATTACTGTCCTTTAGAAGCTGATTGAAGAGAATGACAAACAAATTGGTAAGAGATACGAAAAATCACCACCGTAATGTGCGAAACTGTCAACCCGCCGACGGCAGAGTCACGCCTTTCATAATGATAGTTTGCAAGCGCTGAGAACAAACTGGAATAGCGGAATGGGAGAGTTTCTCCCCTCCTCAACTGCAATAGGGGGTCTCCCCCTTATGTCAGCAACAACCCCCGAAAGGGAGTTGTTTAAAATTTTAATAAATAATTTTGTCTTCGAAATTTAGAACAACCTCAATTGTACCAAAAATAAAGGTCCAGGATATCACATGTGATAGATCATACACATACTTTCTTAACATAGAGACATGAAAACATTATGGACATAATTTAACTATGACGATAAATCCTATTGATAAGCTAACACATCAAAATGCTTAATAATCCAAAGAGGCATAAATACATTTGGGAACTAACTTGCTCATTACATCAAAACAACCAATACCGCAACACAATTAAACTTCCAAAATTTCAAAATCGTCTCCTTGTCTCTCTGCTAATGACTTTGAACAATTTAAAAGTTATTTCATAGCCACTTGAACTTTCTCAATCGTTACATAAACTAAAGCAGGGACAAGGTTTACTTGCACTGCACTCTTAACTCAACATAGCAGTAGTTCGCACTGTCTCCCATAAGAAGTTTCATAGTTTTAAATTCTAACAACAATTGAAGGATTTTATTATACTTGAGATCAGATAGCTCACCTTTCCACCACATTAGTCTGAAACTCAAACTACCATTTTATCAGAATTTACAAATCTCTCAAGTTTAGCTCAGTACCCAAAATCTTTGGAGAGCTAAAGTTAATAAAAACATTTAAGATATAAGTTACAAGTCGCTCGAGTGATAACTTCTATATTTATTCTGCTCAACCAAACCCATAATAGTTCATCTTCCTTGAAAATGTAGGAACTTAGCAGAAAGATCAATCGTTTTATGATAACTCAACATTACCATACATCTAAAATATCCTTGATGATGGGATTATAAAATCAATAGTTGTCATACCTAGTTTTTCATATCTTAAGGATAAGGACGTAACCACCTAGCAGGTTTCAAGTGTTCAACTTCTAACTTGTTAATGAATCAAAATCCAACCACACATCATTTACACTTAACTCCAAATTATCACACTTACACTAAAGGTTCAATTCTTCAAACTTCTGATATAATCCGTACGAATAACAAAAACAATCTACAATTTCTTTGTCTGAATCTAAATTACCAAACTCTATGAATGTAACATCCTGTTTTTCTAACATTTTAAATCATATAATTTGAAAGACATTTTCCCGTATAAATTTAAAACTTTTACATTACATAGTGGAAGACTTTACATTTGAAAAACTAATTGAAATCTATGGAAATACATAAATAAAATTCCTTTTACAAATTGAAAACCTTTCCTTTAAATCATTAGCTTAGCCTGCGACAAGGTCCGCAACATACAAATCCTTCATCAACTGTTCATTTCTTTGTTACCACACATACCTATATCACAAGACTTAAACTATAAGCCTAATACTTAGTAAGAGATAGTAAATATGAAATGCCATAATATGAAACTTTTATAAAACATGTGTATGTAGTTTTTGTTTTTTAGAAAAGAACCTATCTCTTTTTTCTTTAACTATAGTACCATAAAAGTTCAAAACGATGGAGATTTTTCGCAAAAGAGAAAAGATACATCCTGGGGATCTAGCCTGGGCAGAACCATTACTCAATCCCTACGTGGGAAGAGATACATCATCTCGTAGTTCTCCCAATCATCATCGTCACTAATCTCCCCAACCTCCAACGTCTATTTACATTTATTCCATTTAATTCTTTTTTCCTTTAATGATACAATGGATAAGCATACATCCCAAATGAATGTTTTCCACTTTACGTGATCAGCTCTCAGTGACTTGTTCTTCTTAGGCTAGCATCTCATACCACTAACCCATAATACATCCACTTGATATGTATGAGCATCCAATTACTATTTCCAAAAATAATGCATAAAATCATTTTCGTATCGTTTTCAAAAACAATAATGCATGAGTATGAATGCACACAACTTAGCATATTTTAGCATGCTATCAAAGCATTTAAATAAAGCATTAAAAAATACATCCTCAAAGCCACAATATGATCAGAACCTATTTCCTATCATCTATCACCACCAAGCATCAAAGGAAATAGAGATCAATACACCCAGAAGTAACAAACATAGGAAATAGTTTATCAAAGCATCATTAGATCAACAGTTTTTATCCATGCTATAATGAACATCTCTAAGAGGAACGGGGAGCAACACAACAAGCACTAATCGACAAAGTAAACCCAAGAGGAAATTTTAATTCAATAAAACACTAACCTCAACGGACTCTTATAAAAAACAAAGAATGATTGATTAACAAATCCCTCAATAGATTCTTATCAACACAGAGAAAAATCAATTAACATATCCCATTCAACCAAGAAATATTCTCTATGATTCATCAAGGCCGTAAACTACATAGGTTATCTACACCAATAAAACGTTTCCTACATCCTTTAGTACCAGTAGAAAGTGTAACAACCCGGATTTTTATCTTTACCTTTATTTTCTCTTAAGATGCATGTCAAATTAAAAACTTTTATTACCTAAAAATCTTATGATCAGAGTGCTTGTTTAAAAATCCCAATCACCATGTCATTTTTCTAAAAACTCGTTTAGGCTGTGGAAGGCTAAAATCATTTAAATTTGTTTGAAAGATATAGCGGAAGCGAAATAAAAATAGTTTATTTTTATAAACATTCATTAAACGGAAATATTACTCAAAACACAAGTCAAAGTTTAGGGTTAAATATGTCACATGTTCAAAATAGAGTTAGAGTAATAATTTAGTGTTTTAAGATACATAATAACATACATAAGGATGAATGTGTGATTTAGCATTCTTAGAGATTAGACAAGTAATAGTATATGAATAGCTAAGGAATAGATCTACATACAGGTAGAGTTATCATGCTTTGAAGGCTCAATTAATATGCTTAGGGATCAACAATAATTGAATAATTAACATGCAAATAAATTGAAAGAGTAATAACTAGCAACGTGCTGAGAATTAACAAGAAAATGTTATCATGATTAAAGATTACATAGGGAAGGCAACATAGCGAAAGTTAGCGGAGATACCTATAGCGAAACCACAGTAGAACATTACAATTTACAAACTCAACAACCATAGCGGAAGTATCATTAGGCAGTGAACAGAAGGACAATCATACCTAGAATATAAGGAAGTCACGAGACCATTTTAATGCAGTAAATAACACAGAGAGTCATTCACCCTTTTCAATCACGTTCTTTGTTCATTCACGGTTCTACATTACTAGACTTATCCTCAGACAATGGTCTTAGGAAATGCAAATCAAACTTCGAAATGAAATTTAACAGCAAGTTATGGAGAAAATAACAATAGAATAATGACGGTAAGAAAATTTGTAGAAGGTAACAACAAAGCATCATGTAAGAAGTTTACAGATTCTAACTAAAACTACTAAATCAAGCATAAAAAATTTACTTGTGGGTTGGGCATCCTTTGGCCAAGTCTAACTCAATTCCTTACCTAGGTTTTGAAGAAATTAATAGGGACAGCAGCAACTCCGATTTCCAGCAACAAAATCTCCCACCAGAAGAAAAGAAGAAGCTGACGAAGAAGAGGAACGCAACTGGAAGTTAAAAAGGAGGGAGAGGCTTACTAGGAGGTCATCATTTTGCATAGGATAGGGGAGGACATCAGGCTACATCAACCTAGAGCTGCAACTAGAGGGCGGTTTCACTATCTGGGAGCGTTTTGATTTCGGGAGATCATGTAGATATGAACTACACGACAAATGGTCTAATTTAATACCCTAGATTTTTGCTGAGCTACGATCTTTCAGATGAGTGTGGACGCCTTGATCTCGTCTGCATGTGTAAAATCCACAGGCCAAATTGTGGTCACAAACGAGAAATGTCGTCCCCACCCTTTGTCCGTACAGTCTACAGTTGACATTTGGACGCCATTTGGTGTCCGCACGTGGCGTGTGCGAGCGTCTACAAGTGTCCATAGCTTGGACAGATTCAAATCAGATGCGACCTGTCCTTGTCTGCACTCGTCTGCAAGCGTCCGAGAGTTCCTAGGATTTTTACAGATTTAATTCGAACGCTATCCTTCGTGGCCGCAAGCATCCATACTAGTCCGTAACTCCGCGGTACAGTAATGTCAGAACGCGAAACCACGTCCTGAGTCATCCCAAGGCGCAAGGCAACACTCTAAGCATTTGCAGACGACGTGACTCATCCATAATGTCATCCATAGGCGTCCGAAAACGTCCAAGACAACGTTTTTCTCACATTTTCCTACTTGACTTTTTATCCAATAACCTTTTCCCATAAATACATGTCATAAATAACCAAGTAAGGACATACAATATAATATTGTAATTATTTCCAAGTTTGATTACATTGCGTACATGAGAAAATTAGTGTTGGGGTATTACATACTACCCCCCTTAAAACAATTTTGGTCCCCAAAATTAGCTACTAAACAATTCGGGGTACAAGGCCCGCATGTCATCTTCTTTTTCCTAAGTGGCCTCTTCGTGGCTGTGATTCTACCATAAGACCAATAGGATGCGCTTGCGCCATAGCTCCTTCACTCTTGAGTCAAGAATCTGAATATGCCTTTCATTGTAGGTCAGGTTGGGCTGTACCTCAATATTATCGGAAGGGCTCAAAACAGCCGCATCACCCAGACACTTCTTGAGCATAGACACGTGGAAGATGTTGTGTACGCCCTCCATGGAGTCAGGCAATTGCAGCTAATAAGAAAATGGTCCTATTTTCTTCGTGATTACATAGGGTCCCACATATAGAGGGTTGAGCTTCCCTCATCTTCTGAATCGAACAACGCCCTTAAAAGGATACATCTTTAAGAACACGCTATCTCCCTCAACTATTGTCTGGATAGCTCTTCTGATGGCTCTGAGCTGCTTGCATCCTCTACTTAATCAAACCCACAGACTCTGCAATCTTCTGTATTATTTCAGGGCCATAGAAAGTAGCTTCACCTGTTTCGTCCTAGTGCAAAGGTGATCGGCACTTCCCCCTATATAATGCTTCATATGGGGTCATGCCAATAATGACCTGAAAGCTATTGTTGTAGGCGAACTTGACAAGTAGCAAAATCTTCCCCCATCCAACTTGGAATTTGAGAACGCAAGCACGAAGCATATCCTCAAGTGTCTGAATTGTTCTTTCACTTTGTCCGTTTGTCTGAGGATTAAACGCAGTGTTGAGTTTCAGTTCGGTGCCCATAGCTTTGCTCAGATTCCTCTAGAAAGCCGAAGTAAAATGCGGGTTCTGATCTGATACAATAGAAATCGAAACGCCGTAAAGTCGAATAATCTCTTTGATATATAAATCGGCAAACTGATTCATTTTATACGTCATGGCTACCAGTAGAAAATGCGTAACTTTGGTTAACCAATCCACAACCACCCAGATTGCATTGTGGCCACGGGCAGTTAAGGGCAAACAAGTGATGAAGTCCATGGTTACGTGCTCCCATTTCCATTCAGGGATTGGCAATGGATGGAGCGTACCGCCAGGTCATTGGTGTTCGGCATTAACACACTGACACACATGGCATAGAGACACAAAATCAGTGATATCGTATTTCATGTTCGGACAGTAGTAATGAGTTTTAAGATCTCGGTACATCTTGTTACAACCAGGATGCATAGAGAAACTAGAGAAATGAGATTCTCCTAAAATCTTTAGTCGCATCGTCATATCGCCGGTCACAAACCATCGGTTCTTATACTTGACTATGCTATTTGCTGACATAGAGAAATTCTGGTATTTCGCTAGAGTAAGGTTCACCTTGAAATCCTTACATACTCCATCATTTTTCTGAGCCTCCTTAATTTGTTCAATAATAGAAGGCATCAAGGTTAACTTTGCCAATACCACGTCCAATTGTGCTGGAACCATCTGCACCTCAAGCCTCTGAAGGTCTTTCTGAAGTTTAGAAGGCATTTCTTCACATATCATGCTCATTACAACAACCTTGCGGCTGAGAGCGTCCGCAACAACATTGGCCTTACCCGGTGGTATTTAATCTCACAGTCGTAATCCTTCACGAACTCAAGTCATCGCCGCTGACACATATTTAGCTCCTTCTGGGTGAAGGTATACTTGAGACTCTTATAATCTGAGTATATCTCACAGTGCTGTCCACGCAAGTAGTGTCTCCATACCTTAAGAGTGAAGACAACAACTATGAGCTCTAAATCATGAGTGGGGTAATTTTGCTCGTGGATCTTGAGTTGATGGGACGCGTAGGCGATAACTTTTTTGTGCTGCATAAGAACTCCACCGAGTCCTCTCTTCGATGCATCACAGTAAATGCACAATTCGCCATCCTCCGTTGGTAATGTTAACACTGGGGCAGTAGTTAATCTGCGCTTCAACTCCTGAAAACTGTTCTCACAATCACTGGACCACCAGAATCAGCCGTTCTTCTTGGTAGGCCAATAAGTGGTAGAGCGATCTTTGTAAATCCATCAATAAAGCGCCTGTAATAACCGGCCAAGCCCAGAAAGCTCCTCACTTCACCAAAATTTTTTGCCTGTGACCAGTTCACCACTACCTGTACTTTCACGAGTCTACCGATATACCCTTCTCAGAAATTACGTGGCCTAGAAAACCAACCCTGCTCAGCCAAAATCCACACTTAGAAAACTTTGCATTTAACTAGTGATGGCTAAGAATAGATAAAGCCACCCTTAGATGCTCGTAGTGCTCCACCTCCGATAGGGAATAGATCAAGATATCGTTGATAAAGACGATAATAAATTTATCCAGATAATCCCGTAAGACTTAGTTCATCAGGTCCATGAAGGCTGCCGAGGCGTTGGTCAGCCCAAAAGACATCACCAAGAATTTGTAATGTTCGTACCGTGTGCAAAATGAAGTCTTTAGTACATCATTAGGTTTAACCTTCAGCTGATAATAGTTTGATCGAAGGTCAATTTTTGAGAAAACCATAGCACCGCTTAACTGGTCAAATAGATCATCGATCTTTGGTAGGGAATACTTGTTTTTAATTGTCACCTTATTCAGCTCCCTGTAATCAATGCACATTCTCAAGGTTCCATCCTTCTTCTTGACGAATAGTACTAGCGCGCCCCAAGGGGAAAAACTTGGACGAATAAATTCCTTGGCAACTAGCTCTTCCAACCGTACTTTCAACTCGCGCAGTTCAACAAGTGCCATACAATACGGATGTTTGGAAATAGGATCCATACCAGGCCGTAAGTTGATCTCGAATTCAATTTCACGGTCTAGGAGTAGACCAGGAAGATCGTCGAGAAAAACATTTGGGAAGTCACGTACCACTGTAACGTCCTCTTGTTTGGTTCCCGTAATTGCAGTAGTATCAATTACATTGACCAAAAATCCGTCGCACCCATTCTTCAACAAATTGTCTACCTTGAGTGCAGAGATAATGGCAAACTTCCATTTCTCCTTAGTTCCTTGGAAGGTGTGCAGTTCACCACCAGGAGGACCAAAGCAGACCTCTCTTTTCTTACAGTTAATGATTGCGTTGTGCGCAATCAACCAATCCATTCCCATTATGACATCGTAGACCTTTAGATTCATGATGATTAGATCGGCACGAAATAAACAGCCACAGATGTCAACCGCACAGGCCTTGAGCATTCCATCGCTAATCAAGCGATCATCGGAAGGCAACAGCAAGCGGTGCGTGTAGCTTACGCTATTAGAGAAAAAATTCGCTCGTTCACAAAACTTTGTGGAAATGAACGAGTGCGTAGCACCCGAGTCGAATAATACATAAGTAGCACACTTGTTTATATAAATTGTTCCTGCCAGGGTTAGGTGAGTTGTTTATTCATTCTAAGGTAATTTTTCTACCTCATCTAGGGAAGAAAGGTAGCAATTGTAAATATATGAGCAATCATTATTTAAATTGGAGTGTACCTTCAACTACCACTGATTGACCGTCGTCCTCTATCCCATACATGGAGAAAATGTGCAGGGCTACACCTCCTTGTCCCCCTTGTCTGGTCGGGCAGGTCCTGGCTATATGACCCGACCTTCCACAAGAAAAACACTTTTTTGAACCAACTAGGCACTTGCCACGATGCATCTTTTTGTATTTCGGACAGACATTATTTTGAGGGATGTTGGATGCTTGTACCATCGGTCTCTTGTCTGGCCTTTGTTGTGCTTCGATCTCAGCAGGTCTCTTGACTCCCAGGCCCGTTGAAGGCCCACTTCGCGATTGTTGGGTAGGGGTAGCTTTCCATGCCCTCTGGGTAGCTTCTCTTCTCCTTACTCCTTCTACGGCCAACGCCCTTGACACCATCTTTGAATAGGTGACACCCTCGGAACCAGCCCCGATCACACCTTCCTGGACTTCAAATCTTAGACCTTGCACAAAATGTTGTACCTTGTGTTCCTCCGTCGCCACTAAATGTGGGGCATAGTGAGATAGGGCCACAAATCGTTGGGCATATTCAGCCACGATGCCCATCTGTCGTACGCGCATAAATTCCATCAGTTTTATGGGGCGCGAACTATATGAGTGAAGTATTTCTCGTTGAAGAGATCCTTGAAATCGTTCCAAGTGAGGGTTTCCATTTCAAGGGAGGCCTTAACGGTATCCCACCAGAAACGTGCCTCGTAGGTCAGATAGTATGCGACACATTTGACTTTTTCTATTTCACCAATATCTGTATAAATGAACTTATCTTCCACAAAGTGCAACCACTCCTCAGCACCTGAAATATTCGAGACATCCCCATTGAAGTAGGGCGGCATAAGCTTTTGAAAATTTTCCCACCCAGCTTCTCTATAAATCGACTGAACTGGCTGAACTTGAACAGTTCATTGATTCCCGTTCCCATTTTCGAGGTCTTGTCCCATGAACCTATCCTGCCCCATAAACCTCTCCATGAAGCGAAAGTGTTGTTCCATGAACTAAGTCTGTATTTCCATTTGTCGGGACTGCTGCTCAATGACTGATGCTATACGCTCAAGAGCCTCATCTCGAGCAAGATCCTCCTGTCGATTGGGCGATCGGGGCCCATCCTCATTAACATGTATATTTCCTCGTCCTCTTTTACCCATCTAAATTTTCCTACGAGTCCATGTTATAAGGTAAGGAAACAAAATAAAAAATAAATTACTAAGGAAAACATTTCGTAATTTCATTTGTCACATCAACTCTACATACATTTCCATACTATGGCTAATTGATTTAAGGGAGTGTTTCTATAAAGGGAAAACTTACAATCAGAGGAGCCTTGCCCAACGAGTCTAGGTTATCCGCGGTGAAACGCACAAGAGTAGACTTGCTTTGATACCAACTGTAACGACCTTGATTTTTATTTTTACCTTTATTTTCTCTTAAGATGCGTGTTAAATTAAAAACTTTTATTATACTTGAAATTTTTATGATCAGAGTGCTCATTTAAAAATCCCGATTGCCACAACGTATTTCTAAAATCTCGTTTAAGTTGTGGAAGGCTAAAATCATTTAAATCTGTTTGAAAGATATAGCGGAAGTGAAATAAAAATTATTTATTTTTAAAAACATTCATTAAACAGAAATATTACTCAAAACATAAGTCAAAGTTTAGGGTTAAATATGTCACATGTTCAAAATAGAGTTAGACTAATAATTTAGTGTTTTACAAAACATGTTTACCCTTAAACTCTCACAAAATATGAAGTTTTTCGCTTTTATTGAGCCACCAATCTACTCCGGTCGCGTTTCCTCTGGATACTCCACAAGCTCCACGGGGAAGGCTTCCTCCTCCACTCCTGGTACTACCATCTCGTTACCTACACCACAAGTAAGGACGTGAGTCAATGGCCCAGTAAAGGAAATGAGGTTTATGCTTATGTTATGCCTCTCTTTAATTCTTTATGGATGGGGCCACCCAAACCAACCATTTCATTACGTTCATTCATTCATTTTTTTACTCATACATCGAGCGAGAGTTTGAAAAGGACCCATATGGGGTGGTATAGTTGACCGGGCTAACCTCCTGAGTGCATGCTAGGTCTCGTTCCCGTCAAGGTAGGGGCTATGCATAGCTGCAAGACTAGACCCGACTACCCACCAACCCCCAACTCCCCATTCATTTTCCTTTAGGATTTTCCTCACTTGGAACGTGTGAGTACCACCCCAAGGTGGCACGCTCTATTTGTTTCTATTAGCATGATGCATTATGAAAATTCAATAGCATATATACAGAAAGCCAATACAATAAGAATTGACAATTCAATAGCGCATATACGAAAAGTAAGTGACAGTAATCTAAAGGAATGATAACTCAACAAACAATTGGCAACTCAATAAGTAATTGACGGAGTTAGAGATATCCGAAAAGAATGAAAGCATGACTGTGGGGCATCTGTAAAAGAAGCATATAGGAACAACAAGCAGAATATGCTTTTAAACGAAGATAATAATTCTCGCAGGAATTACGAAGTTAGAATAACATGCTTGGGATTAAATGAGCATTAGCTAATCAATATACGTGAGGATTAACAAGAAGTGATTAACTAACAATGCTGGAAGATGAAATTAGCTAATAGTAAAGTGACATGCTTGAAGATTATGTAAATAGAGTTCGCATGCTTGAAGAGAAGTAACTAATTAACATGCAAGGATGGATAATTGTCATGCTTGAAGATTTAACCATGGCTAACAAATCATGATCGAAGTTGACGAGTGATAACAAGCTAACGTGCTTGACATTATATGAGGAGACTTAACATGCTTGAAAGTTTCACAAATATTTGACATGGTTGAAGACTAGTAATAATATTAACATACATAATAACATACATAAGGATGAATGTGTGATTTAGCATGCTTAGAGATTAGACAAGTAATAGTATATGAATAGCCAAGAAATAGATCTACATACAGGTAGAGTTATCATGCTTTGAAGGCTCAATTAATATGCTTGGGGATCAACAATAATTGAATAATTAACATGCAAATAAATTGAAAGAGTAATAACTAGCAACGTGCTGAGAATTAACAAGAAAATGTTATCAAGATTAAAGATTATATAGAGAAGGCAATATAGCAAAAGTTAGCGGAGATACCTACAGTGAAACCACAGCAGAACATTACAATTTACAAACTCAACAACCATAGCGGAAGTATCATTAGGTAGTGAACAGAAGGACAATCATACTCAGAATATAAGGAAGTCATGAGACCATATTAATGCAGTAAATAACACAGAGAGTCATTCACCCTTTTCAATCACGTTCTTTGTTCATTCACGTTTCTACATTACTAGACTTATCCTCAGACAATGGTCTTAGAAAATGCAAATCAAACTTTGAAATGAAATTTAACAGCAAGTTATGGAGAAAATAACTACAGAATAATGGTGGTAAGAAAATTTGCAGAAGGTAACAACAAAGCATCATCTAAGAAGTTTACAGATTCTAACTACAAGTACTAAATCAAGCACACACAATTTACTTGTGGGTTGGGCATCCTTTGGCCAAGTCTAACTCAATTCCTTACCTAGGTGTTGAAGAAATTAATAGGGACAGCAGCAACTCCGATTTCCAGCAACAAAATCTCCCACCAGAAGAGAAGAAGAAGCTGACGAAGAAGAGGAACGCAACTGGAAGTTAAAAAAGGAGGGAAAGGCTTACTAGGAGGTCATCATTTTGTGTAGGAGTGGGGAGGTCGGCGGTGCTACATTGAGCTGGAGCTGGAGTTGGAGAACGGTTTCACTGTCTGGGAGCATTTTGATTTCGGGAGATCGTGTAGTTATGAACTACATGACAAATGGTCTAATTTAAATCCCTAGATTTTTTGCTGAGCTGCGATCTTTCGGAAGAGTGTGGGACCCTTGATCTCGTCCGCAGTTTGTCCATTAGTTGCTAAGCTCCACTATTGGTTGTTAAATTGTGAATGTTGAAACTGTTAGGTGATATGGTTTATAGAACTTTGTGAATGGTTATTGGAGGGTTGGTATAGATGGTTATATATTTAATTAAATTGAAGGAATTGTGGAGGATAGTATATGTCGATTTTGGAATGCTCTCTATTGTTTTAGATTATGGAATTCTGTTACGTAATAAATGAAGATTAATGATATCAAAATTGTTAGAGATTTAGAAATTCTTAGTAGTGCATCCGGATATATAATTATAGAATACAATTATTAATTAATAGGTTTTGTTATTGTGAAGGTGCACGAAAGTACTCGAAAAGATAAGAATTTGTGGTAAAGCGCATTGAAGACCACCAGGTAAGTAGCATTGTCTGTGTTTTGCCGAAAGGCCTACATCGTAAGAATTAGGATTTGTGTGCTGACTACATTTATTAGAATTAAGTTCTTCACGTTAAGAAAGTAGATATTGATTATGTTTTGAGGATGTATTACTGCTTGTTGCTTGATAATGTGTTAATTATATATAGGTTCTTTACGTTAAAGAGATATGATATTGACCATGTTTCGAGGTTATATTGATGTTTGAGCATGTTTTGAGGATATATTGATGATACGATAGAATTGAATGCATTCGTGGGCATTCATGCACCACGGTTTTGAAAAGGAAACATAAACGAAAACAGAACTAAATGTGAATAAACGTAAACAGGCGCGTTCCATGATTATAGTGTGTTGTTGTGTGCTCTATTGTTTGATCTGGGGAACAAAGCCATGAGGTTTGTTCGCTAGAGCCCGGCAATCGAAGCGGATAATGTAAATAGAAAAGATACATAAATGAATAGACACAATAAATGTAAATAGGTGTGTGGGGTTTTGGGAGAGTATGTGACAGTTCTTAGTGGTGACACCCCTAAAGAATGAACCTCATTCCACGTAGGCAAGGAGTGACAGTTAAGCCACAAGGACTATATGATGTATCATTTCTTCTGTACTAAAAATCCCCAACACTTAGACTAATAAGTGAAACATAAAGAAAATGACAAAAAGGATAGGTTCCTTTCTAGAAATGAACGTAGACGACTGTATACGGATTTATGAAATTGCATAGCATGAGCATTGACATATTTTATTTCGCTTACTGAGCCTTAGGCTTATAGTTTATGTTTTGTGATGTAGGTACATTCAAAAACAGGTTAAGGAGCAGTTGATGAAGGATTTACACGGTTGGGGGTTTGGTGGCTGGCTAGGATAAATAATTTAAAGGAAAAAGAAAACTTAAAATTTTTTGTAAAGAAACGGTTAAAAAGGATAAATGTAATTGTTTTAGTAAAAGTTTTAAATTGTAAATGTTTATTTATTGTATTCGCAAATGCCTTGTTTCATTTATTTATTCCACTGTGTTTTATACAAGGTTTTTAAGAAAATAATTTTATTTTATCGTCTTTAATCAATTTTAAGAACAAAACAGTCTTCTGTTACGAAAAATTTTAAATTTTACACGTTTTTAAAATAACATGTTTTACGTAATTAAAAAGTGGGTCATTACAACACAGCAATATTTATTTACTTGCTCTGATACCAAAATTTTTGTCACGCCCCAAGAGGACCCAAGACAAAATGGGGAATGATCCGATCCGAAACGAACTGAATTGTCTGACCTTCACTTGAATTCATAGTTAGCAACAGAAGACTTAAACATTCACGTTTCAGACCAGACCCAAAAAAAATAAAGGTCAAGAAATGACAATGATATAATTCAAGTTAACAAATTCTAAAACGAGACGGAAATATCTTAAAAAATAAATTTTAGGATACAAACTCCCCTAAAATATTTTAAGTATCTCTAAAAATGAAATGAAATAATATATAAGATAAAATTTAAAATTTCTACTATTAAAGTGGTAATTGGGAATTAGTTTGATTACTACCTGAAAAGTGAAAATAAATAAGGGGTGAATAACTCAGTAGGGATTAAATTTTATATTTAACTTTTATGTCACATAAATTTAAAGTGTTTTTCAGTTAATTAATTTAACAGATCAATATATATAAGAAATGATGACAAACAGTAAATTAAATAACAAAATTTAAATAACGGCGATACTTATGAGATCACAAATAGCCAAATAATCACTGATCAGATTTAGGGATTCAAAACTCAAGGACATGACACATACAACTATCTTATTACCCATTTCAACATTAAAAATAAATAAATGCAACAATGATTATAACTAAACTGAACACTAAATTAAATATGTTTAACTTTAAACATTTTATGAATTAATGTACATTACACATAAAATAACTCCTACTTCGAAATTGGGTCTACCAATACCAAAGACCAATAAAGCTCAACCACAGACAAATCTGACAATTTTAAGTATTAGAACATAACCGTAAAAGTTTATTGAAATTAGGATTTAAAACTCTAAACTTTTATCTATTTAAATTTTTATGTTAAATAAGAATGACTCTATAGTTAGAGACCAAAAATAATGGCCAAAAACTCAATCTGGGTCAATGTCCGTACGGAGATAGGAGCGTAAGCCCACCTAGAAATTGGTCCAAGACCATTTAAAATGAGCAAGAAAGTGTTGGCTGGCCCAAAACTGGCCTAGCACAACATGTGGTTATGCGACAGAATGTTCTGCCCGCAGACCGAAATAGTCTGGCCTTCAAAGGAATTCTCTGTCCATGGACAAAGTCCGGCCACACTCACCACAGCCGCTCCTGGCTATAGTCACCGGTAGACTACGCTCAAGAGTTCCAGTCAGAGCTCTCTTCCGATGATTCCGAGCCACAGTCACCGCCTTCAACGATTTGGCCGAGAGGTTGAGACTTCCGATCGGGAATTTCTTCCCGACCTTTAGTGCTCCACAACAATTCAGAACTCATCAAAGTGTTTCATAGGGGTTTACAGTACCAATTTAACAATCTAGGGTCACCAACCATATCCCCATGGTTTACAGAATTTGGGGAATAAGAAAAATTGGATTTTTGAATGAGGAAACGCTCTCGGCATCTCAAACTCACCGTCGTATTGTGCGAAACTGTCAACAAGCTGACGATAGAGTCTCGCCTTCCACACCGATTGTGTGCAAGCACTAAGAACAAACCAGAATATAGAGAGAGAGGGAGTAGGGAGGAACACAGTGGGAGAGTTTCTCCCCTCCTCAGCTGCAATAGGCAGTCTCCCCCCTTATGTAGGCAACAACCCCCGAAAGGGGGTTGTTTAAAATTTTAATAATTTTTTTATTTGAAAATGGGCCGCTTATGACAGAATATCCAATGAACAATTTGAATATTCATTATATTCATACATTTAACACTTTCTTTCATGATATGATCTTACATGCAAAGTTAGAACTATCATTGAGAAGCAATTATTAATGATTCTAAGCTTTTTGAGCTCGGTTAGACACCTGTTTTTTAGGCCCTCCTTTATTTCTCTTTATTATTTTATTTTTTAACTCGAAAGGCTCTTTTGATACCTCTATTTCGATGGCGTTATCTCCATCATCATTGAGAGTGGCATTAGCTGCTTTTTATTCTCTATCTACAACGCAAACTGTGGTTCACAATAAACAAATAATATATGTAAAGAATTTCATGTTCATTATAAAGGCTCGGTATTGGGTTTAATTTTCTAATCTAGCAAAAAAAAAAGTGAGTTTATTTGAATTAATGTGAAACTAATTCTACACTAATCTCGTAATTTTATACGTTAATTTTTAAGCATGGACATTCCATCCAAATTCAACTGCCACCCCATTAATTACTTTTAAACTATTGTCCTTCCCCATTCCTCGGTCAAATTTCAATGCCTCACCAGCAATTTGCTTGTCTCCACCAAACAACCTCAATTTCTGAAAACTTGATTGTTTGTTTTGCTTGTGCAAAGAATCTCCAAGTTCTTCAAACCTTAATATGTGGTGTTCCTCTCCTTTATCGACAGAAGCAGCATATCGGGATTCTCTTTCTACAGCGTCACATTGAAAATAAATGCTTATTTTTTACCTTCTAACCCTCTTGAACACACCAGGTACACAGTCAAAAATTTGGTTTTGAATTGATTACATCGACATAAAAAACAATACATTTACTATTTAATCCCGTCTTTCTTTTCTCATTATTCACTAAAATCTCAACTCCTTTACCAATAATTTAAGGTTTTCCAAATCTCTTTCATCAATTTTACAAATCAATGTTCTTATTATGGCAAGTGCAGTACCAATAGGGATTCACTTTCTACGTCATCACAACGAATATTGACGCTTATTTGTCATATTTTATGCCTCTGATCAGGTAAATCTAAACGTTGATTTCTATTTCTTCATAAAATCTTTTAAGGGTTTGTCTCGGTCTTATAAATCATATATCTTTTCTTTTACCTGTTTAATGTTAGGGTGGTGAACTCTGTAACTACAAAAAAAAAACACAAAAGATGATTTGTTGTTGATGAGCTACTTCCTTGTCCCTTGCCAAAGTTGTCATTTTTTCTTCTAATATTTTTCTATTGAGAGAGACAAACCCAACAAAGGTGAACAAGGAGAGGTTGGTAGCTTTCAAACGTATGCTTCTTCTTATTATTTGTTCTCTGTGTCTAATATATTTTACTGATTCATTAAAACTTGGGAAAAGTACAAATCAACTAGCGTATTTTGTGATCAATGGCAAGTCAACCACTCAAGTATTTTACTAACAATTTAACCACTGAACTATGAGAAATCGTTGTGGCGAATATCGCTATTAACTTTCTGAAAATCGCAATTGAAAAAAATAAATATCCACGGAAAAAATAGAAAGAACTCGTGATTTTAAAAAAGACTTTCAGTGGAAAAGAATTAATATCCATGGAGAATAGATTTAAAAGAATAGATTTAAAAGATTTCAGGTTTTATAATTTAGAAGATTTTGTAAAATAATGTTAATGTTTTTGTAAGAGGTACTTATTTTTAATGGCCACCCGTTTAGCTCTCATTAGTCAATACATATTCACAAAGTTCCATCTTTCTTTTTTGGCAAAGAGTATAGGATCACCCCACGACGAATAACTCGAAGGGTTAAAACCCCTCTCAAGCAAGTCTTCTATCTATGTTTTCAAATCTTTTAATTCCACTAGAGCTATAGATATAAATTCTCTTATATAGGTGTGGTTCTAGGGAAAACATCAATCCCAAACTCTATCTCTAGGTCAAGTGGTAGCCCCAACAATTCATTGAGAAAAACTTTGGTAAACTCTTAAACAATAGGGATTTCTTCCAACTTTACTGTGTGTAACACCCCAAAGCATTAAGACCTTTCTCTTGCTTTTTTTTTTTTTATAAAAAAATACATCATGTATAAAAATTGTGCCTTTAAAACGATACACAACAGAAGTCTTTAAGAAAAATTTCTATTAAATCCAATTTAGCAAAACTCATTGTAAAGTAAACATAACTAATAATAAAATAGTTCAAACTAAAATTCAACTAATTAAAAGCATGATTAAAGTATAAAGTCTTTCTTTTTCTTCTGTTTCTTCAAATCCTCACCGATAAGTCAACTTCACTTCGACAATGCTTTAACTTCGCACATGAGAATTCATCTTCAACCGCACTATCTATTAATCATGTTCCTTATTAAATTCATCAATACCTACATCACAAAGTTCAAACTATGAATCTAACACTCAGTAAGAGATGCACAACATAATATAAGTATGCAATGTACTTTCATAAAAACATGTCTTCATGTTCTTTGTTGAGATTCTTACGAGAAAAGTAGGCACGATTATAGGAAACACACCACTGAGTCTCATGAACTTTGGCGAGGTAGTCCTCCTTAATGAGACCTCTGTTAGAGTTGTGCACTCAATGCACAACCACTAGGTGAACTTCAACCAAGCCCCGTCCTAACTGGGCTTATCCACCAACCTTTGGGACAACCTTTCCTAAACCTTTCGTATCTTAAATTATGTTTCTGTCTTTTTTACATGAAACCATATGCATGTAAAACCGTTTTCATTATTTTCTTGAAAAACATGATGCATGGAATATACATGATACATGATAACAATCTAACATGCATGCACATAAAAGTAAACATATCCTCAAGTCAATGAAACTAACCTACTATCCAACAATATCATTAAACATGCATAAAATAGTCAAGTCATCATCACATATCTCAAACAAAGGATCATATTAATAGTCAATAAAGCACACTACCTTACCCCTAGCACTTTGTGATGTAGTCAAAGGCAAAACAAAAGCAAACATGTAATGCCCCTTTCCATAAATCTTAATTTTAATGATTTTTTTTTAAAAAACCGTCACAATTGAAATCTACCATTTAAATAACATTTGAAATAAAACCATATTTTAAACCAACTACTAAACCATGCATTTGTGAAATCTTCGCAGCGGAAAACTTACACTAAATCATAACATAATTCTTGCCAAACCCCAAGTTTAAAAGTCCTATACAATTTTTACATAAAATCCACTACATAAAAACAGTGAACGAACTAACAAAAATGGAAGCATCTTCATAAAGTCTATTTCAAAAGAAGGTTGTCAAACCTCAACCCATAATCCAAAATCAACAAAGTCAACAACATCAAGTCTTTTTCATGGGCGAGCTTTCTCAACTCATATGTCATTTGTGTTGCTTTCTTCCATTTCTTCCTTACCTAAAACGGAAAGTTCATTTATAAGTCTAAGACTTAGCAAGTAATGCATGAAACCGTGAACATAAAATTTCATGACATTAGTTTCTCTTTCATTCTTTTTTCTTTCTTCATTGACTTTCTTTTATTTTCATTCACTTCTCTTTCACTTTAGGGTATAAGTAGGCTTGGCAGTGAAACACACACCACTTTCTCCACCAATTTTGGGATAGTTTCTGACCATTGTGAAGACAGACTCCATCCTTTTTTGGAAGCCCTCTGTTAGTTGCCATTTAATCTAATGCACGGTGACCTAGCAGCCCTTGTGCCAGTCAGACCCAGGGTTCATCGAAAGCAAGCTAACGGGCTAATGTCCCACCTGTCCACCCTTGTGGATAGTCTGTCCTCAGTCCCCAGTCACATACATTTTAGCATCTTTTATCTTTCTTAAATGTATACTCATGCATGATCATATCATCAAAATGCAATGAAAACATATCCTTAAAATTAGATCACCAAACAGCGGGCATGACATAGCAATCAACAGTAACATATCCTCGGATGCATTTATCATAGTACATAGAACCATCATCATCATATAAGTATAAAACAACAACTGGACATCATTTTTCGCACAAAACAACTGAGCATCAATCAGTAAGGTAATAGTTCCTCAATAACATTATAAGATGGAAATAAGCATAACGACTATTTTCACACATTACAGAAGAATAACATCCTCAATCCATTGAATGTAAAATAACCACAAAAGCATCAAATCCTCGACATCAATAATAGTTAGAAACAAACATAACCTCTTTCATCGCACTCAACAGAGAATCATATCCTCAGTTCCATAAGCATAAAATAAACAAAGCAAGAAAGCAACATAGCCTCAAGAGCATTAAGTAAAAATAGTAACAAAATAGAATCCAAACTTGCATAGCACCTTACAATGTAGGTTGAGAGGCCATAAACATGCAGACATTACTTACCTCCAGCTCCAAAAATGGAAAACATTGTCCAGCCATGGCGACATCCTACCCGTAGCTCGCCTCTTCTACCAAAGGTTTTGCCTTCTAGTAGAAGCTTCGAATAATACCCTAGTCGCCGACACTAATAAAACAGTGTGGCTCCATAAATGCTCCCTTTTTATACCCATGGTTTAGGTCGTTAATAGAAGCCATTTATTTTCAGACGACATTGTCTTTTACTATTGCGGAGGTGTTGCCTACTGTAGATTCCAACACTTCTTGGATGGGCAATTTCCTTCATTAATTTCTTACCTAAATGATTATGTTTCATATGTGTTGCGGTTGTGTTCCCTTCTGCTGATAGATAAGCTCCCGCGCCACTAATCTTTCCTCTGCAACCGTAAACACGACAATGTTTCATTAAATTTGCGAATGTGTTCCGCTCCACAGGCCCTTTGTTCTCACACCTCTCTTTTTCTTTGTGGATCATCTCTTGAAAACAATGACGTTTAAAGCTTCACTACTTGCTGCAAAAGCATTTACCCTGCAAATCCTTGCATTCCCCATGTATTTTAACTCAAACGATAGTGTTTCACACTTTTCCTTTATTCATCGAGGAAGTGTTCGCTGTCTTGGACTCTTATGTTCCTGTGCCTTCCACTGTTTAACACACACATTATATCCAAAACAGAAGTGGTTATCTTACCTAAAATTTTAGCGTGACATCTTTCCTTCTCAAAACGAAATCTTTGTTGTCCATGAAAGCGTCTTCCTCAAATCCAACGATTCTCGTCTTGTTTGCCCTTTCAATCTAACACCCCTCCTTGCTCTAGTGTTTCCTATTAATGAACACGTGTTTTGGACAAGTCTTTTGTAATACCCCAACTTTTTATATCAAAATTTAATAAGAATAATTGGAAAGAGATTTGGAATATTCAAATTTAATTGGATAATTATCAGGGTATTACCCAAAGACGTAATCGTCAATCATTATCATCAAGCGATATTTGAAACAAATTGGGAATTTGGATTTAGGTTAAGAATAATTTAATTAAATGAAGGATTTAATTAAATTATTAAAGAGAAACTTAATTGGGTAAAACAGATGATTTAAATTAAAATGATTTGAATGGATTGATTATAATTAAAAGAAAAAAAAAAAGAGAGAAATAACCGATTTGGTTCACGCTGGATGACCGGTTTGTTGATTTGGTTTGGGTGGAGATAAGTGAGGGTTGTTTTATTTTAATTTAAAGTTTTTAAATTAAAGAAAGAAAATTGGGAAGAGAAGGGAATGGCCATCGGCCATCTACTGAGAGGAAGAGAGAGACGGACAGAGAGGGAGTGAGCCGAGAGGGAGACGGAGACCGAGAGGCGATCGGAGATCGCTGGTGGCGACACGATCGACGGACGACGAGGCGAATGGCGATGGCGACGCGTCGGGAGCGCGGCTGCTGGCGGCGAAGCGGGGATGCCGGCGTCGAATGGTGAATCGGGGCTTGTACCCCCGCGGGCGTGTTCTACCGGCGACGAATTCCGGCGACGAGTGAGATAATCCGTTGGGTCAATTTTTCTCCTTCTCCTCCGTTCTCTGATGATCGGGCATTGACAGGGAGTAATCCAGTAGTGAGGATTTTCTCGATTTGCAGGGGCTGGTGCTTCGGCTGAGGGCTGGCGGTTCGCGAACTGCTCGATTTGGGTTGAACCGAGTGGCACGAACCTTCCACCTTGGCCCTCCTTTACAGCTGGTTGTTCTGCCGACACTCAATGGGAAATACCTTGCTGGAATCGGGTGAAAAATTGAAGAGGAGACAGGGTGAATTGAAGATGGCTATCGAAGCCATAATTGAGCTGCAGGAAAATGAAGAGGGTGTCGGGTAAATGAAGGACAAAATGGCAGGAGGAAAATTGAGAATGGGGAGCTCTCTGGAGAGTTGAAGCCGAGAGAGTTGCAGGGAAGGAGCTCCTGCTTCGGGTCTGCCTATCGGTTTGTTTTCATTTTGAATGTGTGAGTAAAATGTGACCGTTGAAGTAGAATTGTTCTGCGGTGTTGAATGAGTCGATGATTCTGTGATGGTTGAAGTATGGAGAAACACTCTGTTGGTTGTGAGTGCAATAGGCCGAGAGGTGAAGGGAGAAAATAAGGGTTGCTGGAGAAAACTTGGAGTGACAGAAATTGGGTGTTCTTCAGGTAGTGAATTTCCTCCCTGTTTTCTTTCTGAATTTAGTTAAGGAGACGTTCTGTTGCTTTGCTTGGAAATGAGCTTCTGTTTAGTTACATATTTGATAAATATACTTCGTTGAGTTGTGTTGGTTGTTGGCTGTGAAGTGTACTCTTCTGACTTGTGTTGCAGCTAGTTATTATTGGGTTGAGAAACTAGATAAATGCCTTGAGGCTGTTTTGATTTTCGGTTTGGCCACTAAGATTTTGTGTTGATAAAATAAGTTTGTTGTTTTGTTGGTCAGGATGAGAAAGTTGTTTTCTACTTAATGGTTTTATTGGAAATGATAAGCGGTTATGGTTGGGTGATTTAACTACTATGATTGGTTAAAATTAATGATTGATTTATCAAGGAAGAATAAGTTGAGAAATTGGTTGGAATAAATATATGGTTTGTAAAAATGTTAGAAATATGCAATGCACGGTTAGTTTTGTTCACCTTTTTAGATAATTATTATGATATTATTGGCTAATTGGTCGATGAGAATAATGGACGAGAAATGTGAAATAAATTGTTAAACGGATCTAATGGAAATAATAGGTTGCAATGAAAGATAATGAAAGGTGTTGGTTGTTATCGGACATCTACTGTTGCGTTGTTTGGTTATTGTTGGCTGCATTTTTGGACGTAATATATGAATAGAAGATTATTGGTTTTGGATTTGGTTCACTAATCGGATAAGTATATTATGGAAATTGGATGAGTATAGTTTTATGAATCGTTTCAGATATTGTTAGTAAACGTTGATTTATGGGCCGATAATCTAGGAATAAAGTTATGTTAAAAGTTATGGGTCTATAACTCATATTTGGAATTAAGTTGGTCTTTGACCAATATTAAACTTACTTTCTTATTAATTGAGATTAATTAATTAAGCTCATTATAATTAACGAAACGGTTTTGTTTAGAAAACTCTAGTAAGCGACGTATATGAATTAAAGATAGAAAAAAGACGACGAATGATTAATTGATTTGATTAATAATTAAAAGTTATTAAATTGTGAAGTACAAAGAAGAAAAGAAGAAGAATAACGGCTAAACGCTAATGCACGTTAAAGCTTCGAGGTAAGGAAATAGGGATGTCTTGGCCAGAAAATGCCCTACACCACAAGTACAGTGCGTGCGTTCTATGTTCGTTTTTCCGAAATGTTTACTATTAGTTCTTTGGATGATTTACTGCTGTTTTCTTTTCTTGTTGATTCCTCCGTTACAAATATACCTTGTTATAGTTCATTTATTATTAGAGATAATGTGTGAAGAATGCCTAGTAAATGAGGAATGAGCTAATAAATGATAGATGAGCTAAGAGCCCTATGCTATGTAGTTATCGTTTTATTTCCTTACGCATTTATTCTCTGCTGCCCTTTTTCCTCTACACGTTAATCAATTGAGAATGTTAATTGATTAAGCATGTTTAATCTCTTTGAGTATGTTCAATTAATTTGAATACAAAAGCATTCTTGAGCATGTAAATTAACTAAGGTAACCACCCAGAATGATAATCAAAAGCCTTAGTTGATCACCTAGGTTAAGCCATGTAATTTTGATTAGCATGAAATTAATAGGTTTAACTTAATTAGCATGTTTAACTCAATTAGCAATATGTTAATATCAAGCATGTTAATCATATTTAGTGAGCATGTTCATTAGTGAGTATGTTAAATTACTAAGCATGTAAATTTACTAGACTAACCAACCAGAATGTTAATCGTTGAGCATGTAAATTGGTTAGCGTAATTAACTAGACCAAGCATGTAATCAAGATTGGATGAAAACATGTAACCTACCTCGGATAACAAACTAGAATAATCACCTAGAACAATGAATGTAGAAATGTAGGAAGCATATAAAATGACTAGGAAATAAATTATGATTGTTCCCTGTGTGCGCTTTCCATTTCTGTTATATGTTTCTATGCGCAATTTCAATTTCAGTTGCTTTCAATTACTTTCATAATCGATGTTTTACTTTACTAAAGAGTATAATGATAAAGAAGATGAAAAGAGAATGAATGAAATGTGAATGAGTTAAGGATCTCAAAGGTGAAAAGAGAATGAAGTAAACGTGAATGAGTTAAGAGTTTCATTGGCTAAGTAAATGAATGCTTTCATTATTGTTTTATTGCTTACGATCTTGATTTTGATTATATGTCCTTAGTATGTTATTTTTTCCACTAAACCAAAGTATGATTAGTTAAGTAGGATAAAAACATGTAATTAACATAAAAGCATGTTAAATTAATTAGATAACTGATTAGAATAATTGCTTAGAAAGATAAACGTAGGAAGCATGTAAATGGACTAGAAAAAATTGCTCTTAATTCCTATTGAATTCGAAGCATGTTAGCACATTTTAATTGTTGTATTCACTGTTGAATTCGCTACTGTTTTGTAAATGATTCCGTGAATCTTCAAATATGTTAGAAGCATGTTAAAATAGTCAATTCTTGTACTGCCATGTTCTGTAAATTCAAGTTGTATTTCTTGTTTGAATTTCTTGCTTACTAGTTATTTTATTTTCATTAAATTTCCGTAATTCCATGTTAATTTCTATTCCTTATGGTTGTTCTTTCTGTTGTTATAAATTGTTGTGATTCTTTCCCTATGGTATTGTTACGTTTATAATAATAGAAACAAATGGGGAGTACTACCTAGAGACAAATAGAGAGTATCACCTACGGGGTGAGTACTCACAAACATAATGTGAGGAAAAAAAACGAATGAACGAAATGAAAGAACGATGATGAAACGATGATGAAATGATAATGAAATGGTAATTAAAGAACGGAAGGGCAGTGCAGGTTTAATCAGGTAGCTGGCCAGGTCTCCTCCCTATTCGGGTACGGGACTAGCTACCCCAGGTGGTTAATATCCGATAGGCTACTCCCTATCCCCAGGGTTTCTTTAATTCAACTCGATGTACGAGTAATGAACTAAAGAACGAACGCACGCAACAGAACGTAAAGAAACATTTGGTTTGGACCGACATCCATTCCAAGAAAACTAAAGAGTGGTGTATGTGTGTGTGTGTGTGTGTATATATATATATATATATGATTGTTTTACCTCATTTCCTTACTAAGCCTTTAGACTTACAGTTACTTGTGGTGTAGGTATAGGTATGAGTACGAGGAACAAACTTAGGAGTAAATGCAAAATACAATAATCATACAATAAAGCAGGGATGAAGAATTTGCATGCGCGAGACTTGTGGCTGGCCAGGCTTAAATGAAAAGAGAAAACAAATGTAATTGAAATTATAATTAATTGTTTCATTCATTTTAAGTTCTTTCATTAAATTATTTACGCTTCCGCAACGTTTTAAAATAAATGATTTTTATAACGCTTCCGCACTTTCCCAATTGGTTTTCACAATGAGTTTTAAGAAGGGTCAATAGCGATCCGGCATTATCATCATGCTCTGATTTCGTTTTATAAAAGTCTTTTGAAAATTTTAAATTTTTCGCATTTTCAAGGAATTACGAAAATCCGGGTCATTACATCTTTACTTCTCTTCCTTCCGTGTCTTTCTCCATCCTTGATCTCAGTCGTTCATTATATTCATCCAACAATTTTTTTCCCATTTGTTCTGCCCTAAAGTAATCCCTCATTAAAAAAATATGTTCATTTACTTAAACTTTTCTTTAAGTAATTCTTCATTAAAACGACATGTTCATTCATTTAGACTCAGCACTGAGTATTTACAACAAGAGAGACTTAACATACCAATGCTAGGAAACTCTTGACATATCTCCAATAAAGGGAAAGTCAGCAGTTGATATCCTTTGAAGTTAAGGGTCATTATTTCTCCAAGCACATCACGTCTATATCTATCCTTAGCTATTTTGTAATTCATTCTTCTTATGCGAGACTTGTCTCCTTTGATTTACCAACGAAAGTTCCTACGTCTCAATGATCATAAACATGTTGCAACCTTTCTAGTTTGAATCTTTCCATCCCTTGTGTATTGCCCTTCCCGTGGCAAAAATGCCTCTAATAGCCCTTTATTAGCCTCTAAATAACAAGGCCTCATCCATTGTGAACTTCATTCATTGCTCGGAAGCAGTTTGAAAAGGATAGTTTTTTGTTACGGAAGCCTAAGCTTCTACAAAAGCCAAATTTACATCTGCTGAAAAAATTCCCAGTAAATATTCACTTCCTTAAGATTAAATCGGTCATTCTCCAGTTGACACATAGTCATTCTGGAAGTGTCTCCTTCCACAGATGTCTATGTTTCTGCAATGTTGCCGTTTAACCCGTTTCCTTTAATCCAGACATCATCATTCTTCTCTTAATCTATCATGGCACAGTCATGTTTGCTACTGCAAATATAGCCCTAAACTTGAAACGATGACATTTGGTTTCCAACATTTAACATCTTTCCGTGCTTCCTTTAGTCGAATGACATTGTTCAACCCTATCCTCGCGGCCTCTAATCTTTTCATCCTGCAGAAGCATATTTTTTTAATCCAACAACCTACATTTTGTCCTCTTATCTAATCCAACGGTCTGCCTCTCTCTCGAAAAGGAATCTTTCCTTTCCACCATCTGATCAAACGGTGAATTTTTAATTTACACTTCCCATCCTACGGTCCTTAATTCGTTCGCTCTTCTCCTTCTACCCTTATACTCTTTCTTCCTCTAGGGTAACTACCCAATGACGTCGTCTCTCTCACCTTTCCATTATCCCAGGATCAACACCAATCTTGAGTCATAAATAACCCCCAATCATCCATGAGATATTCTAAACCATTGTTCTTGATTTTAAAAGCCCTAAAGTCCTGAATTACCATTTTAAATGTAATAAACCATGAAATAATATATCTCTCCAAATAAATTGGCCAATAAATATTTATTGCATTGTGTGAAACACCTAAATATTTATAAATTCGTTCAAAATAAATTTTGGTCACTACAAAACATTTCTTACCTGAAAATCTTAGTAGAATCAGACTGTTCAACTTCCTTCACCTCGTGGATTTTCCTTAAAATAAACCAAGAGCCTATTAACAAAATGATAACTTTTAACACTATATAATCTAAAAACAGTATTGAACCTTTACCATAGCAACCTATCTTCTGAAACTAGGAGAAGAAATTCACTTGAGAGCTAGAGAGAAACTCCTACGTCTTCGGTTTCTCGAGTGATTAGAGTTTCAACCCAATCTTTCTTATTTGTAGAACTAAAACTAGAAAGATTTGCATGATAAAATACCACAAAATTGCGTCTAAACTTTATCTTTGTCTAATCTGTCTAAGGATTGAATCATAGCTCGCAAGAAATCTAGAAACCTACCTTAGCTTAAACATGGTTGAGCTAGAGTGGACATGAGAACAACCACTGAAGACGTCCGCAACATTCCATTCGACGAATAACCAACAATCATGTCAACCTAAAAAATTATATTTGCGATTGCCAAAGCAACCGCGTAAGCCAACGTTCCCACGAAAACTCCAATCCGCAGGCTCACCGTCTGCCATGTGTATTAATCTATCACTAAATACCCTTCTACAGATGCTAACAATCTCGTGGACCGCAAATCCAATAACTCTAACGATGACATTTCCATCACATTTTCACTACTGATGACACAAATGCCAATGTGAAAATAGGCAATAACCAAAACGACGAAGTTCCTAACTTACTTAACTTTCCCACATGACATCTTCCCTTTAACGAAAAAATATTTTCCTATGTGAACAGTTCATAATCATTTCACTAAACCAAATCCAAAGGCCCAACATTCTTCTGCGCGCGAGTGGCATCCTCCAGAAGAATCTTTCTTAAATCTAACGGTCATCTTTCCTTCCACTAATCTAATCCTACAGTCCAGTAGTCTCCTGCACTCGAACGACATCACACTCCTGCAGAAACATCTTTTTCTTAAATCCAATGATCCACGTTCCTTTCGCTAAACTGATCTAACGGTCCAACGTCCTCTTGTATCAAACACTTTCTCAAATACTTTCACAAAGCATCTTTCTCCATTATATATTAATCTTAGTCATTCCTAAACCTCATTGAATGATTCCTATTGCATCCAGTCTTCCTCCATAATTTTTCTTTAAATTCTAGAATTTAACATAACTAAACAACAATTTAAACTTTCTTTAACCGTGAATTATTCTTACATTATTATTTACTAATTCTAATATATTTGACTTTCTTAATTCTCTAATAAGTCTTATTTATTTTATTATCTATAAAATAAAATTATTTATTTAATCTTTCATAATTCCACAATTATTTAATAATTCTAATATCTTAAATCTTTTATTAAAATTCATAAATTATGATAACAATTAATCTATTAAATTCTAAATTGTCACATTATAAATAATTGTGAAAATTTTGGGTACTACACTATAGGCCTGATGCGCGTATCTCTCACGCTAGTGCATAAAACCAACGTCTTCATGGTTCAACAACTTTTGTTCATTGGCCACATAAAATAATTGGTATTTTGTTTTTATTCTTCCCTTCTTGAAGAACGTATTTTGCTTCTCCAAGTTGTAGAAAGTAGACTCCCTTTTTCCCACAATCAAACATTGCGAAGTGTTGATATAGCTAATCCATTCTCAATATAACGTCATAACCCTTCATGTCAATAACTATAAAGTCTACAGGTAGTTGTGTATCGTTAACATTAACCATGCATCCTCTTACAACATCTACTAAATGTAAACATTCACTAGATCCTAAGATTACTTTAAGTTTATGCTCAAATGACTTAGATAACCGATTAAACATAGTATCCAATGGAGTTGACATAAACGAATGTGTAACCCTTGAATCCATCAAAGTATAAGTAGTAGTACAATTTATACAAAATGTACATGACATAATGCAAATTTAGACTACATAAAAGGATGTTTAGCTCCTAAATCTATCAAAACATAATCAGTTGTTAATCTTAAGTGTCCCTGACACCATGGTTAGTTGTTCTTCGTCCTTTGCGTTAATAAGGGAAAATACCCTAAGAACAACCTTCTTTTGTTCTATAGTTGATGTTGGACAATTCTTGGCAAACTATCCATATCCATTACAACAAAAGCACTGTCTCGAACCTGCTCTACATTCTCCCGGATGATTCCTCTTGCAAATATGGCACTGAGTAAATCACGGTATTGACGTCTCTCCTTGGGAGCATTTATTTCCTCCTTGTTGATTCCCACCATCCATAGGTCTTTTCGCCCCACTAGTACCTTGTTGCCAGTTCTTCCCTTGTTGAACTAGAACCTCCTTAAAATATCTTTTCTTTGTCTTTGAATGTTTAGCGACCAGTAGCTCGGCCTCTTCCACTTCTAATGCTTTCGCTATATCCTTGGAATATGGCATATCTAGTATACCAGCAATCTTCACACCACAGTAAATCTCCACTTTCAGGCCCTAAATGAACGGATGAACCTTGTACTCGTTATCTCTCACTAAGTGCGAAGCAAATCGAGATAATGCCTCCAACTTTTGTATATGTATTCAGTGACAGTTCTGACTTGGCACAGCTGAATGGATTCCATCAATTTTCTTGATCTAACGATATGATTAAAATACTTCTCATAAAAATAACGTCTTAAACTCCTCCCAAGTCATTGTGGCCACGTCATGGGCTGTCTTCACCGAATCCCACAAGAATCTCGCATCTCTTATCAATAAATGCCCAATGCATGATATCTTTTTCCGTTTCTCAATTCTCGCATACCCAAACATATTTTCATGGGTTCATATCCACTCTTCTACATTGATTGGGCCAGGGCCGCTTCCATCAAATTGGGGTGGCCTCAATCTTTAGAACTTCTCCCAGCTCACATCAATTTGATTCACCGGCCTCACATTTCCTTGATCCTCTCTTGCAATAAAACCTGTAACTCCCCAATTTTCATTCTCTTAAAATGTGGTTTTTTTAAAGATATTTTCTTTGAAAAAACACATAAAATTAAAACTTTTCTTTTTCATCAGTGTTTGTAGTGGAAGACTTCTCTTCACTATAAAAATACAAGTTAATTACCTTAAATACAAGTTTATTACAAAACGTACACAAGTGTCAAAGTACATTTACCAACATGTGTCATTTCAAAATCTTGTCATATGGAGCTATAACCCACTAGTCAGTTTGCCAACATAACAAAATGCTCAATATAGCAAAACTCCATCAGCTGCTTCATCTTCAATGCTCATTAGTTCCTTCTACATCACAAGACTTAAACTATGATTTTAACGCTCAATAAGAGATATTAAATATGCAGTATGCAACATACCATGCTCTTTTATTAAACATTTCCTCGTTTAGTTTCTTTTTCCTTTTTAATGTTATTTCTTTTGTCTCTGTGTTAGGTTTTACCTACTGGTCCACAAAAAAGTCTATTTGCATTTCTTTTGTTTCTGTGTCGAGCTTTATCTACCGATCCACAAAAATGTTTCCTCACATTTTGTTTCCGTTACCATTTCCCTTTTAAAACATGTGCTTAAAACCATTTTTGTAACATTTTAAAACCATGAAGCATGAATGTTTGTGAATGCATACAATTCTATATTATCAACTTAATCCTCAAAGCATGATCAATATCAAATTTCCTTAATTTAAAGAGCTTAAAGAACTTAAATCTAATAAAGTCGACATCAACCAACAAGCAACAGTACATTCTCGAACAATAGCATGATCAATAGCTTAATCATCTAGTAAATACAGTTAGTATACAAATCCTAACTTTTGCGATGTAGGCCTTTCGACAAAACACAACCAATATCACTTACTTGGTGTCTTTACGGAGTTTTAGCACTTCATCCTTCTTCTTAAATACCTTCAAAATCATTAAATAACAACTATTAACAATCACATATTATTAATTTCATTTTTACTATTCATTATCCTTTAATAATTTTGATACCATTATTTCCGGTAATAAAAATCCATAACCCAATTCTAACTAAATCACTTTACAGCTTCTCCACTCCATATCTCAACATAATCTTATCCACATAACATAACTTTCAATTAACATGGAGCATAAAGAATCATGCAACTTAAACATAGCATTTTCCATGAATTAAGACAGTAATCCAATCTTAAGAAATTTCATGGCAGAACAATATCTCAAGAACATAACAATATTTTCTCAACATTATCCATAAACCCAAGAAGAAAAACATTACCTTAAACATAACGAAGAAGGAGGAAGCAGGGAGCTCCTTCTCAACTATTTCTTCTTATTTTTCTTTTTTCCAGAACTTTTCTTCTTTTGTTTCTCACTCCAAAAAACGCAGCACTTCGCACTCTTCCCTTGCTCTTGGCCACTCACTAGAATTTCCTTTCCCATTCTCTCTTTCTTTCTCTCCCTTCCTCTCTTTCTTTCTCTCCTTTAGCTCTCTTTCTCTTCTCTTGCTCACTACCTTCTTCAAGGCTTCACTCTCAATCTATACACAAGAGGCCATGGATGATACACCATCTTCATATTTTATTAACCACTAAGAACTCCACAAAAAAAAAAAAGCATCTCCACTCTTCCTATTTTATTAATATCTTCCCTAATACCTAACTCTCTATTATGCAAAGGAGGAGTCACACTTCATCAGCGGGATTTCACATTTTTCCCATGGTGCCAATTTTTCTTTTTTAATTATTTTATTACTTCTTTTACACCAACAATAATTTAATCACTATAAATATCTCACCAAATAATTTTACCAACAACTTAATCACTATAAATACCACACCAATTAATTTCACCAATAATAATTTAATCACAATAAATACTCCACCAATTAATTTCACCAACAACAATTTAATAGCTATAAATATCCCACCAATTAATTCACAAATAGTAATTTAATTACTATAAATACCCCACTAATTAATTCACGAACAACAATATAATCACTATAAATACCCCACCAATTAGGGGTGGGCAAATCAATTCCTGGTTTCGGTTCCGGACCTCTTGGAACTGACCGTTTGGTTCTCGGATCCTTACTCTCGGAATCGGAATCGGAACCGGAACCGCAAGGAACCGGAACTAGAACCGGAACCGAGCCTCAGTTTCGGTTCTGGTCGTTACCGGTTCCCAAATTGAAAAACAAGATTTTTGTCTGACTCTGTTATTCGGCCATCTTTCTCGTTCGCTCTCTGCTATTCTGTCATGATTCCGAAGCTTTCAAACTCGCCTTCTTCTTCTTCCTTTCGGCGTCATTATTTCTCTTAGACATTTTTTCATATTTCTCGACCTTCCGACCATTCTTCGCCCATTATGTCACTGATCGGATCCATTTGATTTTGATGGTGAAAGATTGTGAGTTTCTGACCTAGAAATCCCGGCCTTTCAATTCATGAGGTTGTGTTATTCTGACCTAGAAATCTTGGCCCTTCAATCTCTGTTATTCGGCCCTTCAGTTTCGCTTATAGTGCTATGATTTCAATTTGCAGATTAAGGAATTGAACTCTCATGGATATGAGGTTGTGTTGGTATCATCTGAGGTTGTCCAAGGAACTCCGTTGTAGGCCTTGGTCGTCAAAGGCTCGCTACAGAAAAATACTAAATAGCAGGTTAATCGAAGTAGTTTAGAACACGAGGTGACTGGTGAGGCGACTGCAGAACACGAGGTGAGGCGAGGCAAGGAGAAGGGAGACGAGGAGAGCCGAGGCGAGGCGAAAACAGAACCGAGGAGAAGTGAGGCGACTGGCGTCCGAGGAGAGAACAGAATAGACAGCGTCCGAGGCGAGAACAGAACAGTTACAGAATCAGGAAGCCCTCATTCCAGAAGAAGAAGCCCTCTTTCCAGTCGGTTCCTCGGTTCTCTACCCCAATAATTATGAACCGAACCGAAGATTAAAAAAAGAACCAGAACCTAACCAATTGCAATTTTTGGAACCAAGAACCAGAATCGACCCAGAACCGACCAGCGGTTCTGGGTCGGTTCCAGGTTCTGGTCGGTTCTTGCCCAGCCCTACCACCAATTACTTTGAACAACTTAATTACTATAAATAACTCACCCATTAATTTCACCAATAACAATTTAATCACTATAAATACCTAACTATTTAATTCACCAATAATAATTTTATAAGTATAAATACCCCACTAATTAATTCACCAACAACAATTTAATCACTATAAATATCCTACTAATTAATTCAACAACAACAATTTAATCACTATAAATATTCAACTAATTAATTCACCACCATTGATTTTAGCCAACAATCCACGACCATATATTTTAACCAATATTTCACCACCATTTATTTTAACAAATATTCCACCACTATTTATTTTAACCAACAATCCACCATAATTTATTTTAACCAATATTTCAACACCATTTATTTTAACCAATATTCCACCACCAATTATTCTAATCAATATTCCACTATCAATTTATTCTAACTAATTTTTATGAATACCCAACACAACTCTAATTATTCTTCAATAAATATTCAATAATAAATTCATCCCCTAAAATACTAATTAAATATTATATTTTCCTCACTAATCATCCACTTAATTAGCCAATGAAATTTTAATTAATTTTACTTCATTTTATTATGACAAATCACAGTCTTACAAAATGTTCAAGATGTTGGAGCTATCGCTCCACTAAATCTGCCACTTGACTGATAGTATCATCTCTATCATCACCAATGTTCCTTTAACCTCTTACCATTTTATCTCCTATACAATTATACCTACTAAATATTATTAACAAGTATAAGAAATAATTAAAAAAAATAATCATAGACAATCGAGGATGCACTTCCATGTTGAATCTTGGGTTGTCTAGTAATCTACAAAAATGATTTTTAAAACCCAGTTTTCACTTTAATACTATATTGTAAGATTCCAAAATTTTAAACACATTTTTTTTAAATACTTTAAATTGTTTAAACACTAATATAGTAGTAACAAATATTCAACACTTAACATAAAATCCAATATTAATAAATGCAATTCACAAAAATCCTTAATAATAAAACCCTGACAATGTCTATGACAAAGTCCATAAATTTAAAAATTATATAAAACACTTTTTCCAATTAAATGTCCACAGTCAATTTTCACTAGGCAAACTCCAAGCTCACTCATGAAAACTCATTTTCTCTACTTTCGCAACAAAGTCATTCTCACTGATCTCAATACATGCACCACAAGATTTAAATTATGACCCTTTCGCTTTGTACATAGATAACTAAAATAATAAGTCAAGTCACTCCTTTATATAAATTCAACTAATTACCTCAAGAAAATAACAGCAAGTATACATAAATAGCAAACCTCTCATAACACTTCATCTATACACATATGCATGATATAACATAATATCAATTTCTTTTTTCTTTCTTTTCTTTTCTTTTAACTTTTTTTTTTCTATACTATTCAACTTCTTTTTATTTCTTGGAGCTGAGTACACTTGGTTATGAGACGATCTCATATTTTTAGGAGACAGACACAACATCAATCGAGCCTTCTGTTAGTTGTTGTGTACATCAATACATAGCGACCAAACATGTAGTTGGTCTACCCTGACATTATTCAAAGGCAAACTAACAAGTCTATGTATCCCTAGGTTCCCATTCGGAATAGTTTGTCCTCCAATGCCCATTTACATGAATTCACTATTTTTATTTTTCTTATATGCAACAACAATACAATACAAACATCTATGATACAGACTACCACATCCCCAAGTAATCACTTTTATAGTAAACAAAAGACAACATATTAACCTAAACACTTACCAGATCCTCAATCATCATAATTTAGGGTATAAAATCCTCTAAATAATTGTATGTAACAATGGCAGCATAACATAACATCATATCCTCGAGTCATATCGAATATAAAACGCTCACAACAAAATAGAGCATCAAATCCTTGAATCATATAGATAAAAGTAGTGAAAGAGATCACACAAAGCTTCTTAGCACCTTGTGGTGTAAGCTGATTGGCCACACACATGCAAACTCTACTTACTTGGATTTCGCGTAATACCCTTTGTAAATCCTTAAACTTGGTTGAGCCAAAAATTCCCTTCGGTCGGTACAGAGAAAAATTCACCTTCCTCAATTTCTTCTCTCGATCACTCCAACTTAATTTCTTTTCCAAAGAGAATATGAAATATCCTTGGTCCCAAGCTAGAAAATCGGTCGTGCCTCTTCAACTAAGGGGTCACACAGTTCATTCTTCCTTCCATACGTGTTTACTCCACGGTGAAACTGCAGACGACATTTCAATTGTCAATCAGGTGAAGTAGTCATTCGACTTCTTAAATGGCTAGTACTTTAAAGGTGAAAGTACAAGCTGCCGCAGCAGATATGTGTGTGTCCACTGAGAATATTCTTAGCGAATATATGTTCCACTATACCAATCATCCAATGCTACAATGTCCCTCCAGACATGTTTTCTTCTGCAGACGTCTTTGTTCTCGCATCTTCTTCTATTCAATCAATTCTCTTTGCTAAAACGATTATGTTCTTTACTTTGCATATCTACCGCGGACACATTCCTTTCTACGGACGAACGTTCCTTTCTTATTACGACATTATTTTTCCCACAACAGAAAAATTCACTTCCGCAGACATGGTCTCTCCAGTGTCTTCCCTTTAAAACGACATCGTCCAACTTACGAAGACTTCCTTCCTGCAGATACATTTGCTATCACAGACACTCTTCTTAACATAAAATAGCAAAGTTTCCTCCTTTTTAATATGCTACCACAAACACGTTCGCTACTACGGATACGTTCCTTAATGCAAAACGACACTATTTACCTTTATATCTCTTAACATCTTCCCGTGGTGGAATCTTTTCATTTTTATGGAAGCATTTTTTTCAATCCAACAATTCACGTCTTGTCTACCTCATTTAATCCAATGATCATTCTCTCCCCCGGATCTTTGCGACATCTTCTCTTTCTGCAAACATATTTTAGCTACATGACGCCATATTTTACTTAACACTTTTCGTGTGACATTTTTCCTTCCTGCAAAGGAATCTTTCTTCTCATAAACTATTTGTACAATTAAATACTTTAAATGATATGGTCATTATTAAAAACTGAAAAACACATATATAACAAAATCAATGCCGCTTTTTTAGCCAAATTATCTCACTATGAAATTTCATGCGAATAAGTATATTAAGAAATAAGAAGGCAGCTCTGTTTCTAGAAAAGTATAAATTAATTAAGGTAGAGTCTTCCTTTTCAATGATAGAATTGAAATTCCATCGGCAAGAAATAGCTAACATATAGAAATTCATCAACTAAAATCTTGATATTTGAGTTATTACTCAATTTATGACTCGTGAAGACCAAATTTGAGCATAACTTTCCTAATTAATTGACATATTTTGAGGCAATCTTATTCTAATTGATTGGCAGAAAATACGTTCACTGTTGTTGAGTGAAACAAATAAGGAAGAGTATTTAATAACGTTTATTCATTGTTTTCGTTATTAACGTAAGGAAAATACTCTTCTTCTACACATTCTCCTTACCCAAGCAATTTGTAATCTCCTCCTCCTTTTGCTGTGTGCTGAATAGGGACATCTAACAGTCATGGAGAGGGACGGGGTGCACAAAGATGGAGGTAAGACTAACATGTTTCATTATTTGCACAGATAACTAGATGAAGTGTTATTGTTGATGTGGGTATTACATTTTTCCAGTTAAGGAGGATGAAATCAATGATTCTCCAATCGAGCAAGTGAGACTCACTGTTCCAATCACCGACGATCCATCCCTACCGGTTCTTACATTCCGTACGTGGATCTTAGGACCCCTTGGATGTGCAATCTATGCTTCTATCATTCAATTTTTTGGCTTTCGCCAAAATATGGTTCTTTTGTCAGACACTTTTCCAATATTTTTACTTCTCTTTTTGGGAAAACTGATGGCTAAAACTCTTCCATCTCGATCAATCAAAGTTCCCCTCTTGAACTGGAACTTCTCAATGAATCCAGGGCCTTTCAATATCAAAGAACACTATGTATTATCGACCCTGGTCAATTTAGGTGCTGATTCTCCAGTTAGTATACTCATTCTGAGTTTGTCAAAAGTATTCTACAACAAAAATATGAACTTTTGGGCGATGCTATCTATCGCTCAAACTTCTCAGGTATATTTTTATATGTACAATCATCCTATCTTCTTGCCATATATTCTAATAATTTATTCGCTTACCAGTTAATATTTTTCATGCAATTAGTTGCTTGGATATGGATTTGCTGGCATTTTAATGAAGTTCCTCGTAAGTTCGCCATATATGTGGTACCCTAGAAGTCTCACTGATGTAACATTTTACAGGTACCTAAACAATGTACATTAATCGAAAGCATCGCAATACACTTTACTGACTATGTTATTTTAAAAGAGTGCAGAACCATGCATGAGGGGGAAGGGACATCAGAAAGACAACAAAGGAGGTCACAAAAATTTTTTATAATCGTGGTGATTTCGAGTTTTGCGTACGCAATCATTCCTGGTCATTTCTTTCCTTCCATTGGTTCATTATCTTTCGTTTGTCTCCTTTGGACAAAATCTGTTCTAGCGCAGATTATCGGATCTGGACGAAAAGGGTTTGGCATTGGTTCTATTGGCTTGGATTGGAATGCAATGACAGGAGTTTTAGGAAATCCTTTGGTGTACCCTTATTCAACTATTATAAGTATGATGGCCGGATTCATATTACTCTTATACGTTATGACTCCCATTGTCTATTGGACAAACTTATATAATGCCAAACGATTTCCAATATATTCTAATAATCTTTTCGACTACAATGGACAACCTTACAATACTTCTAGGGTAATGCGTGACGACCTAACTTTGGATCATAAAGAATACCATAACTACTCTAAAGTTTATTACGGCCTCGTCTTTGCGCTTTCTTCTGGATTTCAATTTGCAGCTCTTACATCAACCATCACTAACTTCTTACTTTATCATGCGAGGTATCTCACTTTCCCTCTCTCGTTCACTTAGTTTGCTCATTAAAGTAATAGTTGTTTTGTTTATTAGGGACACTTTTAAGTATCTAAAGCTAGGGTTTGACCAAAATAATGCGGAGGAGGATGTCCACAACAGGCTGATGAAAAAGTATAATCCAATACCTCAATGGTGGTTTCTTGTAATCTTTGTGTCGATGCTTGTTCTAGCTATTATAAGTTGCGAATTGAATAAGGAATTACAACTTCCTTACTGGGGGGTCCTACTAGCTATCCTACTTGTTACCATTTTCATTGTCCCATTTGGTGTGTTTACTGCTACAACTGGACAGGTGCACGTCATTCATATATTCAAAACATGATACAAGGGTTTCATTTTTGAAATTTTAGTCTTCAACTTTTTCTTTTTTCCAGGATATGTATTTGCTTAATGTTTGCATGTGGGTATGGGGATACATATCCCAGTCAAAGGCAATCGCATCTTTGGTTTTCCAATCATATGGTCATGCCACAATGGTTCATGCTCTTATGTTCCTCTATGACCTGAAAGTAGCACATTATATGAAAATTCCTCCGCGCTCACTCTTTGTAGTACAAATCACAGGGACATTGATATCATCTTTCTTCAGTTATATGTCAGCATGGTGGATTCTTACAAGCGTAGAAAATATTTGTCATCCAGATAGGATGCCGATAGGCAGTCCATGGACATGTCCGGCTCAAAATGAGATGTTTTCAAACTCATTTGTTTGGGGTGTGGTTGGCCCAAAAGAAGTTTTCTATCCCAATGGATTGTACTCCAACTTGTTCTGGGGCTTTCTAATTGGATTGCTTGTGCCATTGTTTGTTTGGTTTACGTGGAGGATGTTTCCTAACCAAAAATGGATCAACTCATTATGCATTCCAAATGCGTTTGCAAGCGCAAGTATGGCTCCGGTAGTAGGCGCTGTCAATTATTGGTCTTGGTTCACAGTTGGGACTGTCTTTAATTTTGTTGCATTTAGAAACTATAAACAGTGGTGGAGTACTCATAATTACAATTTGGCCAATGGGTTGGATATGGGGGTTGCATTGATAGCTTTAATGACAAGCCTTGGACTTCAGTTTAATGGAATATATGGCGTAAATTGGTGGGGGCAAGATGTGAGTGATCATTGTCCACTAGCCCACTGTCCTACAGCCCCTGGTGTTAAGGTTTCTGGATGTCCTGTCTTCTAATATTTTTTTGGATAGATCCTTTGTCACTTAATTTGAACCTTTTGTATATGCTCTATCCAGCATCTAACGCCCCACCAATTTAAGTATTTTTACGTTGTTATAATTCTAAAGTTGATTGTATTTGGACTAATCTGACATAACGCCCCATCATTATCGTGATGATATGTTTAAGAAGTCTTGTACATTCGCCTATGGGGAAGCCATCACTCCAACGTTGCTGGAAAATAGTTGATTGCGACAGCAAGCAATTAAATACAAAAATAACTACAATAACAATCTTTGCAAAGCAAGTAAGATGTTTCATATGTGAGTAATGTCACCACTTGGAGGTAGGCCTAAGAGAAACGTCGGGTCGAACGAGATTCTCAGAGAGAATCCAATTGCTCAACCCAAGGCTAAGAAGTCAATGAAAAATTTGATCCATAAATTTTAAAAGTCAAACCCAAAACAAATGGGACAAGGTAAATAAAATAATTACAAAGGAAATCAATAGAAAACAATGAAAAAAAAAGATAAACACCATGCAATAGAGATGAAAGGTTAGATCCGTAAAACTCCCAATCATCCAAGGGAAAACAAAAGCACCCAAAAAGAGACACGAAACACAACCGAAAACAACCATGCTCTAGAATCTATACACCAAACATGAGGAAAAAGATCATAGTTCAATAGATTAGTGACAAACTCAATAGGGAACTTATACTAAATGCACTATATGTAAACAAAGTTTTTCTTTTAAATGTCAAAACCATGGTCAAATCAAATGTCATGCTACAACATAGTGGTAGCCAGGCTGTATCGAACCGTACAATGTCGTACATGGGATTAAAATTACTTTCAAAACCTCTTTGTCTATTTATTCAAAAAAGGCCCCTGAGTCATCAATGCAGCTTTTTAAAACTTACTGTATACATAGACAACTATATCATAAAATAAGTTTGCATAATTCTTTTTATCAAAAATAGCCTTAATGAAAATAAGGTGGTCACACATGGACCCATACAACACACAACATAGAAAAGTGGTCATCCATTAATAGCAACACCTCATGAGATAGAAGAATAAAGTGATGGCAATCTGTAAACCCAACATATCACATCAGTAAAAGCGCAAACAAAATAAGATTGACGAAGATGGATTAGTTGAAAGATAAATATACACCTATAGGGGGGGTTTGAATATAGCATTCTAACTTTTTCCGTTCGATATTTAAATTCTCTAAATCCCTAAGTGATTTATTGAATACGATTTAATAATCAATCACAATAAATGCGTAAATTAAAGAGTAATGGATAGAGATTGTGCACACGATATTGTTTATGTAGTTCGAAAAACACATATACGTCCATGCTCCAAGATTCCACTTGGAGATCCACTAAACAATTTGCGATTAATCTCATATTAAATCGATGCGTTCATTTCATGACCGTCATATTTTTATATTATATTTTATTCTCACTGCATATGTTTCAATTAAACATGCATTTAAATATTTTTTAATCAAGTTTGATCGACCCGATTTGGGGTCTTTTTTTTTTTCACACATTTTCCCGTACGAAATTGTTTGTTTGTTATTGAATTGAACAATAGGGGATTTTTTCAAATATTCTTTGGTTCGAATCCCTAAAGTGCAAATAGGTAATATGACAGTTGTATGTGCCGTGTCCTTGGGTTGCAAATCCCTAAACCTGAACTTTCATCTAACAACATTCTTTAAACTCAAAATCCAACTTTGAACACCTCAATAGTTTTCTAAAATCCAAAATCTCATTTACTTAACATTGATAAATCTCACTTCAATCAACGCATCTTTAGACTAAGATTTTCAAGTTCCATAACAAAACAATAGCTTCAATTAACCTTAGCAAACAATGTCCAAAATCATCTCCAATGACTAATAATAAATTCAACAGTAGAAACAACCAACCATAAATTCATCACTAAAAGCTGAAATCCAAAACAGACTCATAATCAACTAAAATACTCAACTCCAATGTTATTATAAGTTGGAGTACCCTTATGCAGAACAAGTCCAATAAGTCATCAGTTCTATCAATAATGTCCATTAAACATATTATTATAAACCCACATCTAATATCCAGAAATTTATCACTCTAGACGGAAATCCAATAAAACAGTGGAAACACTGAATTTATTCAATCCGACAACAAAATGGAACCAATCAGTTTTCTAAGAACATGATCTAAACCCAATTTATCAAGCATAATCCAAACAGATAGCATAATCATTTTTAATAGAGCAATACTTCTAACAATGGCTTATGGCAGGAAAAGTAAACAAAACTTTCAACCCCAATGACAGATTTCAACAGAAAGAGACAGAATCCAAAAATCGAAGTAAAACATCCAACTGAAAATTTATCTCCAACAGAACTGAATAACACTTAGCCCCAAATTGCAGCAGAAAAATCCAACTAAAGCAATAAATCACTCCAAATCAGAAACGAATTCAGAGACTAAAAATTGGAATAGAAATATCCAGCTCACCCATTGAACAGAACAGAACCGCGTTCTGTTCGCTCGCAGGAATCGGAAGAATGGCGAGGCGGAGCTTCTTTCGTCGATGGCCGGAATACTCGTCGCTGAATGGAGAGCACGAACCGTCCGTGCTCGGTGTTCGTCGTTCGCAACTGGAGGGATCGCAGGAAAATCGAGCCCCCTGTCTCGGTCGGCGTCGCTAGCTCACGGAGCTCCCGCTTGCTCGCCGTTCGCAGGTCGTTGTCCTCGTCGTCGGGTGTCGCCGGTTTCGCTGGTCGCCGGGATCTCTCTCTCGCCGCCACTCAATCCCTCTCTTCAGTCTCTCTCTATCGGCAGGAGACGGAAGATGGTGAAGAGGAAACCTAGTTTTCCTCTTCACCAAATTTCTATATGTTTTTAAATTTTTTTTTTTTTCATACAACTTAAACCTTGAACTTTGTTTCTCCAAAGTATTTGGCAGGATTCCTCCCCTCTCCCTCTTATTCCTCTTATTCTCCCTCTTTATTTTTCATCTTCTCATACTCCTATTTCACTTATTCCAACTCATTTATTTCTTTTATCCAATAATTTTCCTAATTTCTTTTCTATAAAAATAAATAAATGTATATACACAAATTATATACATTACCCTTTTATATAATCTACTCAAACTCCCAATTTAATCATAACATCGTCTAATAATGTTATAGTTCCAATTTGACTGTCCAACTTCGTTCCTTAATTGAATTCTTTGTTCAAAAAAATTCTAATTTCACCGACTTTGACCAGTTGACCAAATTTGCATACGTGGCCGCTACACGACAATTTGGTCAACTTTTTCAATACCATGACCGATTTTCAGCACGAAAATTTACACGTGGAATTTCTTATTTAAAAATTTCACAGCTTTTACAAAGCCGGTGCAAGAGATAACTTCGATGGTGAAGGATTGTCTGTCCGAGGGCAATCACAAAAAGGAAGAAGATGCTTCTTCTGTAACAAGGAAGGCCACCTCAAGAAGGATTGCTATGCTAGGAAAAAAAAGCTACATAAAAGGAATATCAAAAGAGGAGATGCTTCTGTAGCATCTGATGGTTATGAATCCTCAGAGGTGTTGGTGGCCTCAGTGACAGATTCAACAGAACCTTGGGTCCTAGATTCAGGATGTGTTTTTCATATGACACCAAAACGAGAGTGGTTGCAAGGCTTTTGTAAAATAGCAGGAAGAAAAGATCTACTAGGCAATAACCATTCTTGCCATATTAAAGGTAAAGGACATCTAAATATTATGATGCACGATGGCTGTATCAAAACATTTTATAATGTCTGTTTTGTTCCAAAGTTGAAAAGGAATCTGCTGTCAATTAGTTTGCTGGACAAATCAGGTTGCATTGTTTAGATAAACAATTAAACAATGAATGTTTTGAAGGGAACACTTACTGTGTTGAAAGATAGTTTGCAAAATGGGTTATACATTCTGTAAGGTAAGACAGTCACATGTAAGACAGTCACGAGTGAATTATCAAGTATGAATCAAGTTGAGAAGGAAGACTCTCAACTGTGGAACTTACATTTGGAGCAAGTCAGTAAGCAAGGACAAAAATCTTCATCTGGTGTTCAAGTTGAGGTGGAGTCAATTGAAGAAAAGGAAGTAGATGAAGTGGACAAGTTGGTGGATTACAAACTCACCATGGACAAATTGGGGAGAGTCATTAAACCGGTTCAGAGGTTTCGATATGCGGGTAAAATTGCACATACTCTCAATTTATCTGATTACTTGTATAATTCTAAAGCAACAAGTTTGGGGTGCAGTGACAAACAATTGCAGTATAAAGCAATTGCTGGTGGCAGATTTATAGAATTAAACGGGTGGAAGAAAAATCCACGGAAATTCACATTCACAGTTTCAAATTTAAAAGCTCAGTTAAGCAAGAATTTTGAAAAGGACGATATGGGTCAAGTAAGGAGAATGCTTGAGATTGATTTTTTGAGGTGCAGAAGATAAGGTAACATTGTCTTAACTCAAAAGGGTAAACTGTTGAAGATGGAGCTAAAGGAAAACTCAGCAGATTGTTCAATTAAGTTTTTCAAATTAGCTAAGTTTAAGCGTTACTTGAACTTAGTGAATGTTTGGTGTGATTAATCTTATGGAAGCTGATGATATGGTCGTTTGAGCAATATACCGTAAATCAGTGTCAAGGTGGAGAATTGTGGAGGTGACTCAGATTTATTGTGTCTTACTGTCCGTTAATGATAGTTACTCCAGACTTAATCTAATTGGGTAAGTCAATTAGTGAATATAAATAGTCTGGGAGATAGGTTCTGGCACTGGGAGAACGAAAAAAAGAACCAGGTTTACTCCATTATTTTGGTGATAGAATAACAAAGGTGAACAGAGGGTATTGTTCACGTAGGAGAATAAGACGAAGATGAGATGGTTTTCTTGCTGATTCGTTTCTGCATGTTTCTTGTTTTTGATCGTTGTTGTAGTCATATGATTCTGTTTCGTGTAAACCTTGAAGATGTCAATAAAATTGCTTAGCGACTTTGTCACGACCCGAAGACGAGCCTAACAGAACCGCCAGGTCAGGCGACCCGATCCTCATAGAGAACCCGATCACCCAGCCCAAGGCGTGAGTTTTCGCGGAAGACTTACAATATTTAATTCGGCCCAAGATAATATGGGCCTAGGTCCGAGTAGGGATCCTGAGAAGATAATAGTGCATAAATTAAAATGAAATCCAAGTACTGTGCAACAAATCCAAAACCAACTGTGTTTAAGGTTTACAGACCCAAATGGAAACATAAATGTCCTCACCAAATAACGATGAATCACTCAAGTAGAAATAATAAAACGCTTCAACTCCTGATCCTCAGCTACTCTTTGCCCTTACCTGAAGTTTTTGGGGGAGGAGTCGTTTGGGGTGAGTGACTAACTCAGTAAAGTATGACTATACTAAATGCACCTCATGCAAAACTGGTATTGTACATTTTTCGAGAACAAGGTTTTGTTTCATACTACCGTACATGGATTCTTAAAATCACTTCAAACTCTTTATCATTTTACCAAACCGACCCAAGGGCCATCGATGAGGCTTTTATTAAAAATCTTGCTGTATACATAGACAGCTATACCTCATAAAATAGGCCATCATCGTTTTCCAATTTGAAAACGTCGTCAGTGAAAAGGGGTGGTCACTCATGGACTCACCCGCCACACAACATAGAAGAGGTGGTCACCCGTCGATGACAACACCTTATGAGGCAGGAATAATGACGACGATCCGAAGATTCCGTACGTCACCCGAGTTGCCGGCGCACCTGGGTGCACGACACAACTCGTATAATCGTATAATCGTATAATCAAATAAAACGGATACAGTTGCTCGCTACATGTGGACTTAGGATAAACAAGTCTCAGCGATTGACAACCGTCTGATCCGTGGGACAAATCCTGGCCAGGTTTAGGGGCTTGTGACCCAAGGAGGCGTCATCACCCTCCCATACGAGGTTTACGACTTTCAGGAGTTTCAACCTGAGGACACGTCACCAATGCCCCACCTATATTTTTCGCACGTCAAACAATTAACCTTCACGCAGCAGAAGGTATCAAAGGGGGTGGCGGATCCATCCCTCAACATGTGCACAATAAATCTCAAACCATGTACGGAATTAAACTTGAGAAAACATACTACTAATAAAAACGGACGTGCTGTCGAACAGTCCCCGTCATTTTCCAAGTGTGGTAGTCCACAAAATAATTATTTTGGAAAACGGGATAGGATGCAATATAATGCAAGAGGTATAGAAATCCCTACCTCGACGGCGATTCTTTTTGCCAATCGGTGCAACTGTCTCTTCAGGAATGGTAGCACACTCGCCAAAGTCGTCGAAGCCTAACAAGGGTATAAATGCATAAATTAAAAATTTAAGTCTAGAAAATAAATGGATGGTCCTATACCAGGAATAGGAGCCCAACCGAAGTGTGAGTGACAAGCAAGAAAATCCATATAAATTCTCTAGGCCTTATTCAATACCCTTTAACACAAAACTCAATCTTGAATATATAAACAATTTCTAATATCCAAATTCTATTCACTTAAACTTGACAGATTTTCACTTCAACCACCTTGAAACTAAAACCTTTAAATTTCAATAACCAACTGTAACCTCAATAAGTTTCAGCCACATGATCTAAAAAAATCCAGATAAGGAAATTATGAACCAACTCAAATATCCAACTTTAACATATTGACAACTTAAAAGTCAAATCCAACGAACTATGTTAAAGTACGTACATCGAACATCACCAAATCAGAATCAGGTTCTATTATAGACAAATTTATCCAAAAATCAAAACTTCTTTCACCAACAGAACCAATCCCACAATGGTAACATATCAGTGTATAATATTTCAGATCCACAACCAATATATTTCTCTTAACCAGAAATAAATCCACATCCTAAGTTTAGAAATCGAAATGAGTAATTCCAACTAAAAATTTCCTCACCAATAGGACGGGATCTACGTCCTGTTCTGCTCGTCGGAAAATCTGAATATGTTCAGATCCGAAGCTGCCGTCGTCGGAGATTTGTTCATCCGGAATCCTTTAGATCGACTGCTGTAAATCCAATCACAAATCAACCAACGACATCACAAATCCAAACTTAACATCGGAGTAAAACTCAGATCGAAAACCTCACCCACCGAACGATTCGGAGTAGTCTGTCACCGGAAACGGAAATCTGTTCACCGTCGGAAACGAGAGTCGGGTTCGGCCTCGGAGTTGCTCCGTCACAGATCCGAACTCGTCGCTGCCGGAGTCGGAAAAATGGGTTCGATTTTCAGAGCTCCCGTCACGGATCTGAGATCGCCGCTCGCCGGAATCGGAAGGACACGCTTGGGGTTGAGCTGTTCTGTTGCCGGCGTCACTCGGATCGGAAGCCCGCGGCCACCGGCGTCGTTCTTCGCATGCTCAGAAGTCGACCGTTCGCGGCCAACGTCGTCGCAACGCCGTGGGTCGAGCGAACCTATCGATCACCGTCCTGTCGCTCGGAAGCCGCCTCACCTCGTCGGTCGGACGTCGTCGCGTCGCTGCCGTCGGTCGATTTCGCCAGTTCGTTGGTCACTTGCGTCTCTCTTCTCCCTCTCGACTTCTCTCTCGGCCGACGCAAACAGGGTGGGAAATTTGGGGAAGAGGAAACTAGGGTTTCCTCTTTTCCAATTTTAAGTTTAAGTTTTTTTTTTTTTTTTTAACTTGAACCTTGAACTTTGAACTTTACGGGTTCAAAGGCATTGGGCGGGATTTTTGCCCCCAAACCTTTCCTCTTCATTTCCCAAATATTTCTACTCTTATTTCACTTCTTCCAAATTATTTATTTTCCTTAATCCCAATTTCCTAATTTCTTTTCCATTTAAAAAAAATGTGTATCCCCAATTTTATACATTATCAATTTATAATCTACCCAAACTCTAAATTAAATTCAAACATCATCCATCGATGTTATCGCTCAATTTTGACTGTCCAATATCGTTTATTAATTCAATTCTTTACTCGGAAAAATCTAATTTCACTGACTTTGACCAGTTGACCAAATTTGCGTACGTATGACCAAATTTGCATACGTGGCTGCTACACGACAATTCGATCAACTTCTTCAATGCTATGACCGATTTTCAACGCAAAAAATTTACACCTGAAATTTATCATTAAAATTTCACGGCTTTCACAGACTTCATCCATGGACTAACTGTCCGAACCACGTAAACTTTGGTGTTTTTTCCATTTTGGTTTCTATAGTTGATTCTGTATTCGTCTCACAGCACGTTTTCACAACAAATCTGATTCAGGGTCCATTTTGCCATCCAAAAATAAGCAAACCACTGCACAATCATTCATATTCGAAGTCGGGTATTTGAGCCTCCACCCACGAGCAGCAGACTCGACCAATATTCTAGCGGCAGATGATCGTGCGGTGGCGGAAGCCACTATCTCAACCACTATCTCGAAGTTGGCTTCATCGTCCTTCTTTGACAGAGAATTATGCAAGAATTAAAGTGGCTTTAATGGGAGCGCATCCATCACTCTTCGAGCTACGAGATGGCTGTATGGTCCGTGACCATTGAACACCCCACGGAAAGTTACACCCTCCGAAATGAAATCTTGTAGAAATCAAAAACTCGAAACTCAGACGATTAATCCGTAGAGTCGTCGGGTTTTATTCTTCAATTTGAAAAAACGAAACTTACTTCCCATACGATCATGGTGTCCTGGTTGATCCCCTTACGACCTTTGTGAGTGAACAGGCAAGACATTCGACTCTTTCCATTTGCGCAAACCCAGTTTGGAATGGAGGAGAGTTGTTTCAGGCCGATTACATGATTGGAAAATGTCGTCTTTGATCTTCTCCGTCCATCCAAACTCTTCCCGAGGCAAGATGGAGGAACCTTCTTCCCCTGGATTCTGCCATTTTGGCTAGCTCGGCTGCCAGTGGAGACACAGACCCCCATTTTTCAAGTCTAGAATGTTTTCGCCCAGAGAAGATTGGGCATATGTAGCATGAAATAAGTCAAACTTATCAAAAGACTTCCTAAAATAGTCTTTGCAGAATCAGACCAGGCCTGGGTATAGACCAACTGCTGCTGTTTTTCTCTGGTCAATGGTCGGAAAGTACGGGAGTCCACGCAGATACCTGCTGAATTGAGGAAAAAAAAGCAAAAAATACAATAAATAATATAAACAGAGGATGAGCATCTTCTCGTTTCTCAGATTCACGAAGAAATGAATGAGGCGGCAGGTATCAGAATTTAATCAACGACCAATTCATGGGACTTTCAATCAATTCCAGAAGTTGTACAATCCCAAGTAATGAAAAGAATGAACTGATGATAAAAAAGACATGTTTAGAAGAGTCATGTGTGGTCACAGACTTAAAAGTTTCAATCAGAACAAACAAAAGGAGAGAACATATGCAGTTTAAAATGAAAATTGTGACTCTTTCAACTTAAAAAACAAAAAGATCGGCCAGAGAAACTGAAACAAAGAAGCCAACATGCATGAAATTTTAGATTATGACTAGTTGACCCATCAGTTTTTTTTAAAAGAAGACACAGAAGAAGACCATCGAAGGGTTACATGAACTGAGAAGGTTGGTCCAAGAAAAAGCACGAACAGAAAATTCACAAGTTCGAGAATGTGAAAGGTGGAAAATTTTTAATGCAGGATAGAACTTTGATTCCACGGGAGGGAAACCCTAGAAGGGTGGTAAAAGCAGAAAAAGAAAAGGAAACAAACGGAAAAAGAGGAATGGAAAGGTATGATTTTTTTTGTCGAAAAACAGTCAGATAAAAGCAAAAGAGAGGAATAATCAGAAGCGAATAAACAGAACAGGAACAGAATCGACCCACAATGTTCAACCTCTGAAATGCAGCAAGGAAAAACAATAGAGGGGAAGCCAGGAAATTACGTACACTGAATCGAGCGTGGTGGAAGAAGAATCGCCGTCTGCTCCAATTAGCCTCAAAGCCTGTATCCTCTTCAGTTATAATATAAAAATAAGAACTTCCAAATACAAACGGACACGAGGAGCAGTATTTAGTAGACTTGGCGACGCGAGTATAAATTAAATAAAGAATGGTTTAAAATGAAGCAAGAAGACGAGACAAATCCAGCGAACACGACAGAAGGATTAGACTGGGTTGATCATAAATGACGAGGCAAAAGAATTTGTGTAATTAATTAATTCAAACGATACATATAAGGGTTATCAAATCTCTCTTTTTTGTCTTTCCAATTTGCTGAATTCTTGTGTACAAATATAATCTATTTAGGTTTTATCACCGCCCAAGCATTGTGGTGACGTCCCATGCCACATAAAATTCTCTTTTCATGTCCAATAGAAAATTTCTTGTGAGCAAACAAATAATTCGGGCGTAACTCTGTTTGTCCGTTTCTTTTTATGGAAGATCTCTTTCTCCTCAGTTCAATGCTTTGAAAACAACATATCAAAATGCAAATCCATTACCAAAACACATAATGAAACTTTTGTCATAAATGAACTACATACAACAACAAAATTTGAATATTAACAATATTTGCTAATAATTAAAGAAAGAAAATGGGGGAGTTTTTTTTAATCTATTATTTTGTTTTATACAATAATTAGTACATATATAGGCAACTAATTCTAACTATTTCATCCATCTCATATTTTCAAATACTTGTGTGATCATAACAACCTGGAAATATGATCTAATAACTTGAACATTGTTACCTTAACATTTAAAACATTCAACTATGAAAAATAAATTACTCAAACATCATCTTTAATAGTAAACTTATTTAGGAAATAAAAGAGTAAAAAAATTTTCCTCTAAAATATATTCTTTCATGCGTTCAAACATATTGCTTTGATTTTTTGACTGAGTATTTTAGAATACAAATAAAAGATTTTCATTTATTTATGTTTAGAGAATCATTGACGAAGACAAACATTTTTCTTCTCAACAATTCTAGCATTCTATTATCATCTAATCTAAATTTGAAACAATAATTTGAGAGAAACAATGTAATTCAACATTTCACTTTTCTTATCTATCCATTTCTTTTCTTTCTTGTAACTACTTTTTTTAAAGACGTCAAATTACTTACAAAATTCACAGTTTGATTGAAAAGTTGTATCTTCTTTCTTCTGTGTAAAGTAGGAGTGGAAATCGGTTTGGTTCGGTTTTGATATGAAAAAAAATAAAATATTAGACCAAGAAAAACCGAATTGAATAAAAAAAAAAAAAACTAAACTTAAAAACCTATTTGAGTCACTAATTTTATTTTTTATTTTTTTCTCTATTTGAGTTAATTCCAAATCTAATTTAATAAAAAATATTTTTCTTAATTTCTATTAGTAGCATACTTAAATATTTGATTGTTGACATAATTAATCGTTGTTTAATATTATTTTTTATGAATACTTGTTGAAACTTTTGAGAATTTCAATGTTTATTTGGAATAGTATGTTATTGGTTTTAGCTTTTTGTCAAATTTAGTTGAATTATTGTTTGATTAAATGATTGTTTGGTTAAATCATTTAGTAATTAAATAATTCTTTGAGTCATATGGTTTTAAAGCTATAATATAGAACTCAAATAGATCATTTAAACTCATAAAATGGAGCATAATAAATCTTAAAAACTAAACCTAAAAACTATCAAAATCGGGTCCAAAACCAAATACCAAAATTTTGAAGTCTAAAAGAAAAAACCAAATCAAACCAAAAACCAAACCGATAAAAACCAAAATCGAAATTCTGTTTTTGACTCATTTTCTTGCTATCCTCGGTTCAATTTTGGGTTTAAAAATTAAAAAAACAAACTGAGTCAATTTGGTTCTATTTTAACTAAAAATTAAACTGAACCAAACCCAGTTATGCCAGACTGGATTCTCCTGCAAAAATTTTTGAGAGGGGAGACCTACAAAAATGACTACAACTGAATTATTGGTGGTGGGTAAACAGCTAATAGTCTTTAGAGCTTGGTCCCCCCTCAATAATTGAGTCTTCATTTTGTAAGTCCTAGTTGTCTCCCCTCCCACAGACCTTCGAGTTCTGCTGCAATAATTTCCTATCATTTTTCTTTTCCTTGGTCGTGATCTTCTCTAAAAGTTTCCGACGAGGATCCAACCCAGGTAACAGATTTCTATTTCTTCTCCGGTCTACCAAAATTTCTCCCTTCTTCAAATTACTGTTTGTTATGGTAGTAATGATTCAATATAAACATGTTCTTTTGACGAACTCGTACAAACTTTTTAAAGTATTTCATGCCTGAAAAAAACGATGAGGCCAAGTACAAAATGGTTTGTGGAAAGTATTTCATTTTTGCATTTATAATTTGACTTCTGTTCAGGTTCTCAAGAAGTCCCAAAATAGATGATGGTTTGTGGAGAAGGAGCTGAACTTCGTGGTTTGAACATGTTAAGTGCTGCAAAGGTTGGAATTACTGGACATTATTCTTGTTCTTATTTATGTTTTATTTAATCGATAATGTAGATAAGTAGCTTAAGATCTACCTACAAGAAAATATTCATGCATGTTGATGCAAGATTGGATTTCGAGGATGGTCTTAACGAAGTGATATTTCACCTCTCTCTCTATCTCTAAACTGAAAAAGTAAAAAATGAATCTTGAAGGAGGCATTTGCTCATTTCCTCGAAGTACATTCGATGGTGCAGTCGATTTGGAGCTCATTTGCAGAAAATGGTCGAGGAATATGCAAATTCGGACATGGGGCTGGATCTTAGCAACAAGGAGAACATTTTCTTAGCTTTTGCAGCAGGTAAGGATGGTGGAGACTGGTTTCCAATTTGAAAGCTTTTTGGGAGAATAACATGAATACTACTTAAAACTTTGTTCATGAATTAGTTCTAAGATAATCTATCTAATTACTTGCAAAATCTAAATTTTTTTATTTTGTTGCAAAATTTGAATAGTAATGACAAAGCAATTTCTTATTTCATATATTGTATAATTATAAAATATTATAACATAATTATAATTTATTGCATTCTTAATTCCTATTCCATTGCAAAGCACATAAATAGAAATACAAAAAACACAAAAAGAAAAAATAATGAAAACACACGTTTTACTAAATAAAATTACAGACATTGGAAGAGGTTATTGGATGCTTTACTCCCTATGCCTCCACTGCGAAGGATAACAATTTGAAAATGGATTCACTATGCAGCATTTTGGTTTCACTCTTCCGGCGACCGTCGAAAGATTGAAAAACTTAAAAAGTAGAATAACAGAAGTAATTTATTTTAAAATAACTTTGACAAACTCCATTGCTAGATGCCTACTGAAATTATTATTCTACATGAGTAGAAGAATTTATAGGCAATAGAAAGTGTTGGTATTAAAAAAATTTCATCAACAGAATTGTTTTTTTATCTTTATGGAAAAAAAGTCTAAAAGATGTCAATTTCTTTTACAGGGGTTCACCCAACCTTATTAATGAGTTATGACATCTTTTAGATTGTTTTTCCATAAAGATTAAAAAAACAATTTCAGTGGATGAAAATTTTTTAATACCAATGCTCATCTTGCCTATAAATTCTTTTATTCATGTAGAATGATAATTTCAGTAAGCATTTAGCAATGGAGTTTGTCAAAGTTATTTTAAAATCAATTACTTTCGTTACTCAACTTTGTGATTTTTTCAATCTTTCGACGCCCGCCAAAAGAGTGAAACCAAAATGCTGCATAGTGAATCCATTTTCAAGTAGTTGTCTTCCACAGTGGAGGCCTAAGGAGTAAGGCATCCAATAATCTCTTCCAATGTCTGTAATTTTATTTTCTGTTAAATATGTGTTTTCATTATTTTTTTGTGTGTTTTTTGTATTTCCATTAGCATGTTTTGCAATGGAATAGGAATTAAGGATGCAATAAATTATAATATTTTTTTAATGCTATACATAAGATTGTATAATCTATTAACTAAAAAATTGCTTTGTCGTTACTACTCAGATTTTGCAAAAAAATAAAAAAGTTTAGATTTTGCAAGTAATTAGATGATTATCTTAGAAGTAGTTCATGAACAAAAAGTTTTAAGTAGTATTTACCATTCTTCTCTCAAAAAACTTTCAAACTGAAAACCAGTCTGCACCATCTCTAGCTGCAAATGCTAAGAGAAAAGATCAAAACCTTATCTTGTTGTGTACTCCACAAATGCGAGTACACACCTGTTTTGTGATTCGCACTAGGGGTGGGCAAATCGGTTCTCGGTTCCGGTTCCAGACCTCTTAGAACCGACCATTTGGTTATCGGTTCCAAGAGTAGGGAACCGGAACCGCATGGAACTGGAACCAGAACCGAGCTCGGTTCTGGTTCAGTTCCGGTTCCTAGTAACATTTTGAAAACTGTAAAAAAGAGCACCAAAACAAGTAGAAAAAAAAACAGAGATGAGAGCCCATTTGAAAACTGTAAAAGAGAATAACAAAACAAGTAGAGAGAAAATCGTCTCAGCAAATCAAATTGTCTGATTGATTGGAACTACTTTCAGTAACTTTGCAAGATAATAAGACTTGAAGTTTTTCTTGTAACATAAACTCCGTAGGTTGCTTTTCCATCCTGAAAGATCATATAACATATCATGCTCAATGATTGAAAAGCTCTTCAAAATTGTTGCCAGCTACAAAACTACAAACCAAATGAAAAAACAAATGAATTTTAAAAATTGCTATAAAAACATTGTTTTCATAAATTAGTTTCCAGAAGCATCCCCCAAGAAGTGCATACCCCAACCTCACATAAGTAAAAGGATAGCCATATTTTCATGGAAAGCTCATAGATTGAAAGACTGCATAGTTTCTATAATACATTCTTAGAAAAATACCTTCGTTCGCCAAACAGAAGCAGCACAACAATGGCGATAAAAAATATGCCAGATTATGATTTTTGCTAGAACAAAAATAAAAAACATGGCATAACAATTTTTGCCAGATTATGACTTACAGTGTTGAATCTAGACAACAGATCATGATCAAGACAACAGATTATGATAAAGACACCCAATATCGCAAACCCAATATCGCAAACCCTAAATCCAACGATTCATAATCGCAAAAACTCTAAATCCAAATATTTTTAACATACGTACCCTCGGAATGACAAGAATCAAGGAGAATCTACCGATCTTCTTCACAGATTTTACCTTCGCAGCTCGCAGATTCGTCTTCAGGAAATCAAGTTTCTTGATTCCGAGCTCCAAGTTCCAATTGCGACTGGGAGATCGTCTGGATGGCTTGTCCCTGTTTTTAAAGTAATTCGGTTCTCGGTTCCATAAACCAATAACCGAGAACCGAACCAAAATTTGGACCCCAAAACCTGAACCGAACCAATTTTAAATGTAGGAACCGAGAACCAGAACCGAACTACGGTTTGGAGTCGGTTCTCGGTTCTGGTCGGTTCTTGCCCACCCCTAATTCGCACAACACACAAAACAAATGCAATTTTTTTTGGGTTTTATTTTAATTTTAAAAAATGGACGTATTCATTTTATTTTCTTACATGAAGCCAACATATATTAAGCAAAATTTAATCGAATAAATGAGAATTTGTATAATTTAGTCAAACAATTTGTCCTCTCTCATGTCTTACTTCACTATTTGATTCATAAATGGGATGAATGACCAAAGTATTTTTAATCCATGCTTCAAACAATGGTCCTAAAATAATATATATATATATATTATTTTAATTTTAAAAATTATAAAAAAAACATAGAATTAAATTGACTAAAACTAGAATAAATATCCTAAAATTGAGCCCAAACAAAATTTAAAAAAAAACATTCTAATTTTGTTGGATTTCAAAATTCAATCAGTTTCATTTTGATTTTAAAATTTTGAAAATAGAACTGAAAAGTTTAATTTTTATTAAAGGATCAAATAAAATGCAATTAGACAGCCCCAACCCTATTAATGAGTTGCTTTGTTTTTGGAGTAAGAATTTTTTTTATTATTTAACAAGAAAATGACTTATTTTTAGGACGAGAGGCTGATCCAATCGGTGACGAAAGACATAAATAATCAGGGAATGTTTGTCCTTCCTATTGAATCAAGGGACAGACATCTTTCAATCGGAGTGGATAGTGATAATGGATTTATGCCATCTCCCAAAAGCACCACAGACGATGGTTCATGGTGATAGGATGGTGGGACAGACGTCTCTCAATTGGAATGGATTGCCAGATGGACTTCAAAGGTGTTAACATTGAAGGGGGTCATGTGCAAGGCTCCCACTTTTAAAAAAAGCACAAACTCGCTCAATTAAGACGAATGTCCCTCGTCCAAAATCGGACGACCATCGTCCCAAAATAGACGTCCCTCTTCCCAGATTGAACATCTCTTGTCCTGAAACAGACGTCTCTCAAGACTACGTCGTTCTGCCCATAATAGGCGTCCGTAGTCTCACAAAGGATGTCCCTCGACTTAAGACTATGTCGTTCAGACCACAACAGACGTCCACACATTTCTCCCATGTGATTGACATAGAGACCATGTTAACTACATGAATCTCAATATGATGGTGAAGCTTTACAACAGGAAGAGATTCAACGTCGCATACGTGATTATTAATCTCATGAAGGCAATCCTGAAGAGCCCAAGGAAGAACGTTTCGTATAACTAGCTCATCCAGAAGATTTTTGACAGCAAGGGGTGTTGTCCCTCCCAAGGTGCAAAGAACCAATGAAAAGGCCCTTGACATTTACAATCAAGTGACATTGGCTTAAATGAGATAGACCAAAGTAGGAGATGAGTGGGTATTCAAGGGTGCAGACACTCCCTCCAGGTTAGTTGCACATCCTCCATCCATGTCGGTTGCACAACATCAATCAAAGTTAGCTGCATAGACTCCTTCGACGTCAACTACATTAATTCCTTAGACGTTGGTTGCACAACCACTAGATCATGTGGAGGTGAAGGACGATACTGTTCATCCCCTTCCTAGATTCTCACCTTATGTACTGATCACTGAGGAGAGGTGGAAGTGACTTATTGCCAAGTTGGATAGATAGGAGAGGAAAATCGATGATATTTAAGCCACTCTACTAACTTCTCTCATGTTGAGATCAAACCCGACTTGCAGTTCATGGTCGTCGTTCTCCATCTCACACCTCAAAAAAGGTAATTGTACATTGTACATGTGAGTTATTGTACATTTGTTCTACAATACTGTTGTCATACATTTGTTCAGTTAAGATATTGTACAATTGAGTTATTGTAGTTTTGTTCATCTGTGTTGTCGTATATTTGTTCAATTGAGATTTTATATAATTGAGTTATCTATGTTATGATATGCTAGTTGTTGTTGGCTTCGTAGTGTTATTGTTGTTGTTGTTGTTGGTACTCTAGCTTGTATTCTAGTTGTTGTTGGTATACTATTGTTTTTTTGGGTGAGGGACATTCATTATAGGGCAAGGGGTGTTTGTTATAAGATGAGGGATGTCTGTTTTACAATGAGGGACGTCCATTTTATGACAAAGGATCTCCGTTTTTGGGCCAAATGTTTGTGTTACGATGAGGGACGTCTATTTTATGGCGAGGGATGTCTGTTTTGTTTAGAGGGATGTCTGTTTTGTATAGAGGTACGTTTGTTGTGCGTAGAGGGACCTCCATTCTTTGTGCAGATAAGCGTCCTTTGAAGGACTTATGGTTTTACTTTATAACTCAAATGATAGTTTCATTGACACAATAGACTTTCACCCAATACAATACATCCATCCATTGCAATAGTAGTACAATCCATCCATATATAACTATCTAACACTTAATTTACAAACTTAATGAAGCAGACCTACTCTCAATCTCCCTCAGCATCATAGACCTCCCTCTGAATTCATGGACATGGGACGTCCTTTTCATCTATTCATCACCACACAAGTTCATTTATAGTCATCCATCAACAATCAAGTTTGTTTACACATCCATTTTTCATCAAACAAGTTCATTTACATCTATCAATAAACAATCAAGTTTGTATACATTGATTTGTGTACAAATAAGTTAGTAGCAAATAAATAAACAAATAAAATAACACCAATAGAAGCCTTGTGGTTAAGGATGTGAGTGTGGGGCGATAGACTCTTACAAAACACAAATGCAATTCTATGTCATAAAAAACGCATATAGTTAGAACGACGTTTGAAAGCGTAACAATCTATGCACCTGTGTCTCGGCAATAATGGCAAAACCAATAAATGTGTCTTGTGAGCGTCCTCATCCACCACTTTGGCCTCTTGTTATGACGTTTCCACTTAAATCACCAATGGCTAAACCTCCACCTTGACAAGAGTAGACATTATGGCCTACACCCACACAACGACTACATATCATGGGGACATTCCTACGATGACTGTATGGCTATTGGGTTCGTCCTGTAATACTTGAAATCTTTAGGTCATGATAGGCTTAGAATGAGAATATATTATTTCATGATTTTTGGAAAAATAATTTAGGAAACAAAATTCAAGAATTTAAATTGGACAAACAATTATTGTGAATCGATATTGGGAATAAGCTGAGAATTGAAATTTTTTCGATAAATATATGATACGTGTATATATATATATATTAATGAAATAAATGAAATTAAAATAAAGGAAAAGAGAATTGAAATAAAAGGAGAGAATTGAGGGGTTTTGGGTTTTTTTAGAAGAAAAAGGGGGAGATGATAAAAAGGGACCTGCGACTAATTTTTAAAGAGAGAGAGAGGGGAGGTGACTCCGTGGAGAATTAGACTCTGCAAATGGTGAGAGATGACCTAGAGGGAGAAGGACTCAGGAGTGGCAAGGGAGAACGACTCTAGTGGTGCGAGCTTCTCTTTGAATTGGGCGCGCTCAGGTGACGATGCGTCAAACAGTGCGAATGGCATGAGCACTTGAGTTAGTGGGAACAAAACTCCGGTGAGCTGGGATTACGCAGCACCAAACCGAGGCGGATGTTTTGCAAAACTGGAAAGAGAGATTGTTAAGTAGACATCGGGTGGTAGCATCTTCTCTAATTGAGGTAAGGTCTCCTGCGTGTTTGGCTTCTTGGTCCCCATGTCGAGGCCTTTTTTTTTTTTTTTACTGATTCCGTTTACGGATGAACCCAGTGTGTGTGTGTGTGTGTGTGCCGTTTACGGATGAACCCTGTGTGTGTGTGTGTGTGTGTGTGTGTGTGTGTGTGTGTGTGTGTGTG
>CM039480.1:22356359-22371637 GCA_022433065.1 Begonia loranthoides | reverse complement strand
TGTGTGTGTGTGTGTGTGTGTGTGTGTGTGTGTGTGTGTGTGTGTGTGTAGGTGTGGCTACAATGGTTTAGTGGTGAGAATGAGTTTGTCGGAATTTGTCGAGATAAAATAATGGCTAGCAAAGGAAATGGCAAGGGTGGAGATTGAAGGTTTCAGCATGTGAGAGGTCGAGTAATTAGAGAAAGTGAATTTTGAAGGTAGAAGGTTCGAGCTTTACTTCACTGATGCATAGTTTGCGAAAAATGAGTTTTGTGCATTGGACCTGCTGATGGTTGCGATTGAGCGCCCATCGACCGCTCCCACATGATTTCTAGCAAATTGTGAATCCCGAGAGTGTGATCTTTGCAATTCTCCCACATGTCCCTCCTTTACACATGGGGATTTCTTGGAGGGGTTAGGTGAGATTATATGGAGATGAATGAAGCTTATATGAGATGCTTCTCTAAAGAAAGAAAAGAAAGGTAGAGAGGGAAAGAGAGGAAGCTCTCTAAGAGTTCTGGAGAAGAGAAAATGAGAGAGTTAGGGAGAAAGCTCTCTTGGAGAAAGGAAATGGTCGAGAGAAAATGAAGAAGAGGAAGAAGGGAAGAAGGAGCTGGAGCTCCCTACTTCTCTGGCTCTTCACGGGTGAACTCTGGAGTTGGAAGACCTACCTTCTTCTTTCGGGTGCTTTTCTGGTAAATGTGTAACATCCCGTAACTTTTTCTCGTATAAAATTTTTTTTTCTTTTAAAAACACTTGTGAGGAAAAACCAGATTAACAAACAACAGAAGTCTTTTACATTAAAATACCACAATCTAGTAGTTTAGAAGCTATTAAGTAAACACAGGTAAAATATAACTTAAAACAGTTTGCAGTCATTAAACACTTGAAAAACTTTAAACATTTAAACATATTTATTATATTTCCATAAGCCATAACCCCAAGGTTAATGTCTTCAATAGCACAAATGTCCAATCCAACAATACTCTATTATCTACGTTCTTTATCCAATCATCCAGTTCTTACCTACATCAACGAGACCTATCTTTGAGCCTAAAACTCATTAAGGGATATAAACGTAAAACATGAAATACACATCTAAATTTTGTAACATCGTATACAGTTTTCAATTTTTGCTTATTTGTTAATGTTTATGTCTTTTACTGTTATTTATTCTGTTTCTGTATTTGGTGTACCCAACCGGATCACAAAAATTGTTATTTATTGTTCTTTTCTTTTACTGTTATTTAATCTGTTTATGTGCCGAACATATCCAATTGGACCACACAAACATCTATTTACTTATCTTTGATTTCTGTGCCCCGCGTATCTGATTACACCTCAACTATTTACTTATCTTTGGTTTCTGTGTCTGACGTATACAACTGAACCACAAAAATAACTATTTATGTATATTCCTTTTTCGTATACTTTAGAATTTCAAGTCTTAACGTTGTTGTGTGCATACAATCTTATTTAACATGTTTCTCAATCGTATCTTTAAAATGTGATCCGTCCTAACTAAGAAATTAAACCTAACTCTAATAAACATACAATTTATAATAACCAATTAAATAAAAAAATAAATACCCTCTAATTCCCGTGATGTAGACTTTTTTGGACAAAACACATGTAATACCACTTATCTAGAGTCCTTAGCTCTAATGGGTTACCACTTAGAGTGTCTTTTTCACAAAACCTATTCATCAACCATAACAATTCAATAAACTCAGCATCAATGGAATAATCATCAATCTTAACTTGATAGATTAATTTCCTAATAGTGTATAACTTCTTCTTTATGTCCAATAGAATAATTCCTCTACTTGAACTACTAGTAATTTATTGCTTAACCAATCACCTCAACCCAATAACGACCAAGATAACAATATAATTTAATATCAGAACATGCTTATTCCAACCCATTCCTTATGGTGTCCATTCAAATTGTGTACCCTAACCATATCCTCAATTTACTAGAATAATCACAAGTATATATAATAATCAAATCCCTTATATCATCCCAATGATCGAGTACTAGTCTTTCAACAACATCAAACTAATACAATAAACAATGATTTATCAGTTGAGTTTTTGATCCATTCAATTATGCAGATAGTAATCCAACTTATCCTACATTCCTTGTTTCTCACAACATCCTGTTAATTCTCATTTACACAATTCAGAGAACATAGATAAATATTCTTTCAACAAAGTCTTATAAATTTGCCTAGAGAAATACCAATAACATGCTAATAACAAAGGAATTTCCATCACTCAATATATTTTCCACTTAAACAACCAACAAAATAATAATAATCAAACCTCGGATAGTAATAAACAAGTAGCAATATTCATTTCTCAGACAGTAACTTAACCCAAAGCAACATGTTTTCATCCATAAAACATGGAATAAAAACCCATACCTGAAGAACCCAAAGTGAAGCTATTGTACTTCCTACTCTTTCTCAAAGACTTACAAACCCTCACGGTTTCCTCACTTTTCCAAAACATAGAAGTGTTTCACACCAAGCTTTAGCATCCCTCACTATTTTTCTTTTCCAGAGACTACATAACAAATCCTCAACTTCACAGCTTTCACACAAACATAAACTCCAGAAACAAAACCGAACCAAACCGATCATTTTTGGTCGGTTTGGTTCTGTTATCTGGTTCGAACCGAACCGATTTCCACTCCTAGTGTAGTTCATTTCCTATAATTAAATGTTTTATTTGTTAATAAAAAAATTTTAGTGGTTGACTTGTCCTTAGTCCTATAGTTCTATGGTTGTTTTGTTAATTTCTTTTTTTTTTTACATAATTTCACTAGGGTAAAAAATGAAAGATACATAAAATAAAGAGAAGACTATGGAGGTCCTTGAGAGTGAGACTGAGGGTCTGAAAGAATGCGAGAATCGAGAAAGAAGCGAGGAAAGTGCTCGATAACCAAGAGTGACACGAGAGCTGAGAGGAAGTGATGACTCATGTGAGTTGTGACCACCCTTCACCAAGCTGCGAAGTGGCGAGAAACGAAACACTGAATAGAGTGAGAGTTTGCGAGTCACGCGTTCGACTTCGACTTCGACTTCGACTTTGACTTTGACTTCGCACCTTCAGGTTCACGGTTCACTGTTCACACACACCTAGTTGGTCGGTTTGCCAATAGCTAACAACACACTACACAATGCACTGTACAAGTATTTTTGAAATTGTAAATTTTGTTAGTTCGGTGCGATTATTGTTACTTTTGCAAAAGACAAACAGAAAATAGAACCAAAAAATTTGGTTCTTACACAATGGAACTGGAAATTGGTTATGAGTGTTCAAAATCGATTCGATTGAAGCTGAAGTGATCGGTTTCGATTTAGTTAATTGGTCCCAGTTTTTAACACCCGTGGCAAAGAATGAGAGGAATTGCGAGGCTAAGACGAGAAACAAACCCACTGGGGCCTAAAACAACACGTGGATATAGAAGATGATGACGAAAATAGTATATCCATATTGAAAAAGAAAAATATGTCCTTTTGTGAATTTGATATTTATCAATAAAAAATAGTAAATAAAAATAACATCAAATAAAGAATAATGTAATGAGGAGGAGAAAATAGAAATCATTCGGAATGAAGGACGGATGGTAAATAAAATTAGTGACTTTTAAGCTTATATTAAATGAAGAATTGAATTAATTACATATTTAAACTCGTTTTGTAAATTTTTTGTTAAATAATAAAAAAGATTCTTTCTCCATAAACAAAGCAACTCATTGAAAGAATATTTATTTATGTTCTCTGAATTGCGTAAATGAGAATTAACAGTATGTTGTGAGAAACAAGGAATGTAGGATAAGTTGGATTACTATCTGCATGATTGAATGGATTAAAATAATTTATATAAATAATATTTTTTGGTTCAGTTTTTGCTTAATTTTGAAAAAAGGACTGAGAACTTAACCAAGTACTTCAATTTTACGCGATTTTCAAAAATATAAAACGAACCAAACCTTAATCATGGGTTCGGACCCACCCGAGTTGATCTCATCCCTTACTCACTGGACAATTATCTCTTTAACGAAGGAGCAGCTAATAAATTTGACGGGTGAATTAAAAATACTTGGTCATTCATCTCATTTATGAATCAAATAGTGAAGTAAGACATGAGAGAAGACAAGTTGTTTGAATTAACATGAAGAGAACATCAAATATAAATTATACAAATTCACATTTATTCAACTAAATTTTGCTTGATGTAGTTGGCTTCATGTAAGAAAATAAAATGAATACATGTCCATTTTCTAAAATTAAAATAAAACCCTAAAAAATTTGCATCTCTTTTGTGAGTAATGCGAATTTTGAGCTTCTCATTCTGATCCCTGCAAAAGTGCCAAGACAGAACCGTGGTTCAAATAGGTGCGCCTGTTTTGTAGTGCTATTCGTAGTTGTTCTTGTTTTCTGTGTTGTTTGGATTTGCCTTCGCCAACCCTTGTGTAAGTTTTGAAGTTCGTTTCATCTCGAGGTGCATGACCCATCTGTTTCTTTAATTTGTAGTTGTCATTTTTTTGTACAAAAACAAATCACAGAACATGTGTGTATGGAACTCTCTCTTTGGCTTGTTTTATAATATAAATGGAACTGAAAAATATCAAATTAAGTTTGTGCTTTTTTGAAATACTATTATTTCTCAATAGTTCCGAATGATCACACTTAATCAATGCTTTGGAGATAAATAGAGAAAGGAAATTGAAAAAAAAGCAATAGTTTAATATTTTAATATCAGTCCTTTGTTATCCCCGATCTGTGAAATAATTAAACTATTTCCCATCATTGAAATGTTTTTCAAATTTAATTCCGAAAATTGTTGTGAAGACTTATACGCATTTTTAAATATCCACTTTACTTCAAATAGTTTGTGATTAAAATAGTTGTTCTAAGGCTAAACATTTTGATAGGTGCTAATTTTTTTCGTTGAATATTGATTTTATTTTAGACATTAGTTCATTAATTTATAAATTTCTACATATTTTTTAAAATTCCTCTTACTTTTTCATAAGGGTGGGAATTGGTTCGATTCGAACCGAGTAACCGAACTGAACCAACTAGTTTTGGTTAGTTCGATTCAATTTTAATAAGGAAAAAAATTGATTTATACCTAACCGATTTGGTTCAATTCTCGGTTATGTAAAGTGAAAACCGTGGTATCCCGAACCGAACAGTTGTCTCTCCCCTTAATGTCTCGAGCCTTGCACCAATTGGCTAGGCCCTACACTCCCACTACAAGAAATAACCTAGAAGGTTGTCGATGACTGAAAGTATCGGCCATCGAGTGGAGACCTCGAAAATGCTTCCTTACTCTGTTTCTTGTTGTCCTCGGTTCAGTTTTGGTTTTAAAATTAAAAAACCAAACCGAGTCGATTTGGTTCTATTTTAGCCAAAAACCGAACCTAACCTAACCATTTCCACCCCTAGTGTAAAGTCTCATTTCTTAAGTCTTATTTCAAGGACTCACTTTCCACAACAGAAAGATAAACTTTCCACAAAGAAAAGAAAAGTTATTTAATGGAAAGAGTAACAGTCTGTTTATTTTTTTTAGTTCAGTATTTTATTTATTAGCTAAAATTATTTAGTGATTTATTTGTCATTAATTCATAGTTCAATGGCTATTTTGTTAATTTCCAACAAAATATTATGTTTTGTTGAATATTTTATTCGTAGCTTAGAAGAATTGTCGGGAAGGAGAAACAAAATGAGTAAAACACTATATTCATAGTTATTTTTAGGATTAGAATAAAGATAAAAAGAAAATGAGAATTGTCACGACCCAAATTGGACCCGAGATAGAACGGGGAATGACCCAACTCAATGGACCAAGTCATTCGATCCTTTTCTCTTAAATTTTATTATTTAACAGTGGAAGACTTAAAATATTAATTATAAGCCAGAATCTGATAAAAATGGGCTTAACAAGTCCAACAGTGATATCCGATAACACAGTAATATAATCCAAAATAAATAACTGTGCAAAAATTAAAAATAAGATTACAGTTATCCAACTAAAGTATACTTCGTAGAATGGTCTCTCAAGGATGAAATATTACAGCACAAAATAAAATAAAATCCTCATTGGGGCTAAATCTTAACTCGGCAACTGGAAGACTGACTGATAAAGCCCTGAAAGGTGTTGGGGTGAGTTGACTAAACTCAGTAGGGATTATGTTTTCAAATAAGAGATTAATTAAAATGATGTTTAAGCATCTATGAATTTAAAAACTCATTTTATAAATTTCTTTCAGAAAAAAATGTACAAAAAGGTACATATGTGAAATCACCCACTAATATGTGGTATATAATTAAAATAAACCCATATTGTACAAATTAAAAATCACAGTGAAAATGAAGTCACTCACAGACTCCGAGCACACCATGCCATATGCATATAATAGAATAAAGGCGATGCTCGACGATCGCAAAAGCCAAAGAAACACCCTGGATCCATACAGCTGTCCTATTACCTATTTGCACTTTAGAAATTCGAACTCAAAGACATTTAAAAAATCTGCTATTATCTAATTCAATAACAAACAAACACAATCTGCAATGTAGAATGTGTGAAAATAAAACGGATCCCAAACCGGGTCTATCAAACTTGATTCGCACGATCAAGTTGATTTAAAAATATTTAAATGATTGCTTAATTAAAACATGTATAGTGAAAATAAAAATATAATATAAAAATCTAACGGTCATGAAATGGACGTGTCAATTTAATATGAGATAAATTTCAAAATATTTACTTTTAAAAAAATTTATGCAATGCAGTGCATAAAATTAAACCCCTACCTCGAAGCGGCTACTACGAATTTAAAATCCAATGATTCAACTCCAAAAGTTAATGAATTTAACTAAGTAATCGGGTACCTATCCAAAAATAAGGTATTAATTTTTAAGATTATACTTTACAATTTAAATGTCTAATTATTATTTAAAGCTAAATAAAAAAAATCAATGAAATTTAATAAATCAAGTATTATGGCCCAATCTAGGCCTAAAATATGTCTAATAGGCCCAAAATTGGTATGGACCACGACCCAAGGAAGTTGGATCGCGGCCCAGCTCAGGACTAAACAAGTAACACCCCAAATTTTATCAGAATTTAATAAGTATAATTAGAGTATAGTTTGGGGATTTAATTGATGAAAATCAATATAGGAAATGGAAACAAAAATTTTAAATTTAAATTGCAATAATCTTTAAACAATATTTGGGATAAGTCGAGAGTTAGAAATTTGGGTTGGTTAATATTCGATACGAATGTTTAACACACAAATATAGGTGTGTGTATATATATATATATATATATATATGTATGTATATGTAAACTAAATAAATCAAAATAATGAATTATAAAATAAGGAAGGAAATTAATTAAAGGGAAGGAGAAAGGGAAATTGGTGGAAGGATATAGGAGGGAGTTGAATCGGTTTTTCCCATCATTGGTTCAGTCCGGTTCAGAGATTTAATTGATAAAGGTTGGATTATTTTTGGCCTTAGGTCATTTTACGGACATAATAAAATAGAGAGGGAGAGAGCTTGAGGAGAAGGGGACAGGAGACGGCGCTCAAGCTCGATAGGGTGATACATCCTATGGTGTCCCCACCGATGGACAATCATCAATTCTCCTAAATCCCCACATGCCTATTTATGTTTATTCAATGACATAATGGATATTTTTACAGTTAAGTGATGGTTGTTCACTCTAGTGATTAGCCCTTGAGAATGTCGTTCACTTACCATGTATGAGCATCCATTCCACACTTATCGTTTTCTTTTTAAAACTATGCATGAAAACTATTTTCGTATCTTTTGAAAACTATAATGCATGATTCTCGTGAATACATACAGTTATATCATATCATTCCAATAATCTCTAATCATGCTCATGTATGAAACATATCATTAAAAGAACCTAACTCTAATAAACAATCAGCAAACAATAGTACAATATACAGAACACGCTCAATTTGTGGTAAAATAGTAACCAACCTAAATATTCTATGAAAGTGGTAACAATTAGTAAAGAAGTTCCTAATTCTTGTGATGTAGGGTCCAAAGACCAAAGCACAGTAAATATCTGCTTACCTGACATCCTTAGCGTTTTTTAGCACTTAATGTTATCCGTCACAATACCTTCAAAATTAATAAAACTTTCATCAACAACTACTTCCTATCATTTATTCCATAATACCATCAATGAATTATAAAAGAGGCTTGATTAATGTAGCATAGTCTCGAACAATCATTTCTAGCAGAAAGTAACCCACTAAACCTTATTCTCAACAATCTTTCTTCACTTTATCGTTTATCATTTATTCAAACATTTCTCAACAATATCCATCAACGGAGAATCATTTCAAAAATGTAAACCCAATACCTTGAACGTTGGCGACGAATATTAATATCCAAACATATAGAAGTGATACACTGTGAATGCATCAAGAAATCAATATGCAACCAGCAACGGACATTATCCATTTATTTCATCCTTCAACAAAATATCAATGTATGTTTATAAATATTAAGGGACGGAGTAGTGAATTCCAAGCCGTACAAACTGGTGCAAATTTTTCTAGATTTAACATAACATAAACATGTATAATTAATTGAAAAGGTAGCATTTTGATCATAGTAACCTACTTCGTGTTCAGTTCTGCTACTTTTATTATTAGTACTACTTGTATCATGACCACGAAACTTTTGCATCGGGCAACATGAAAGTAATTAGCTAATTTGTAACTTTTTCATCCAGTACAATGAGGAAAGTTTACCATTAGGCAACGACGGACTAGAAAAACTTTGGTCAATTTTCTGATTGGTTGGGAAAAATATATAAAGTATGAAGTTCTTTTAAAGCAAAACTTAAAAAAGGAGAGGGGAATGGACAGACCATTTCATGGATTTATAAATGGCATGAGAATTCCCTAAAGTAATGAAAACTATTTAATTCAACACTAATAGTAAGCCTAACAATCAATAGGAAATCACTGGTTGTTCTACGAGTTCAATACCAACCCTTCACAAAATCACCAATTTTAATGTAAAAACCTTTAGTTTCACCGCAGTATTTACTTTGACTTTTCGAACACTCAAGGCTACCTACTTTAAATTATAATGCTTGGTGTTTTTCGTTGGGGACTAGGGTTGCTTTGCTGGGAAAACTGACAAACTAAAGGAAAACTAACGAATTGAGAGAATAAATGAGATGTTTTCTATCGTAATAATATAATATTTTAAGCAAGCATAAAATCTTTATAAATTTTATATTATATAACATCATATATAATATTATAACTAGGACCACTCAACGTGGCTCTCTCTTTCCAAATTCCTATTTTATGATCTCCCCTATTTTAAGGTTTGTCAGTTTAGTATGAAAGGTACAGAATGCAAAGAGTATTTGGTGGATGGGGAAGGAGAGGAAAGAGGCAAAGGACAGATGATAGATGAAAGGTGACGTCTGACCCCTGTATCCAATAATAATATAGGCAATAGGATAGAGGGGTGTTCATGGTTCGGTTCGATTCGGTTTTGATGTGAAATCAAACCAAATTAGTTGGTTTCGGTTTTAAAATTACAAAACCAGAATCGGTTTTAGAAAAATCAGAACCGAGTCGGTTTCAGTTTTAAAATCTTGGTTCCGGTTTCGGTTCAGTTTCGGTTTTTTCTTTATTAATTTTTTTTTCAAATATTATAATAAAAATTGTATAAAAATTATAAAAACATAATTAATAACAACAAAATTATTCTTCCTCTTCTCTTTTCAAAACTAAATTTTGTCCAAAAAATAGTTATTAGGTCTTTTGGAGCTAAAATCACTTCAGAGGCTGAGGCACGAATGACCGAATATAAAACTTCAAAAACAAAAAAACACTATAAACGTATTTATGCGGTTCGGTTTCGGTTTTTCGATTTTGAAAAACTAAAACCGGAAACCGAACCAAAACACTCGGTTCTTACAAAAGAGAACCTTATTCGGTTTTTTTAATAGAAAAAACCTTATTTGATTTTAATTTTTTGATCGATTTCGGTTCGGTTTATCGGTTCGGTTCGGTTTTGAACACCCCTAATAGGGTAAGTGGGGGTGCCTCCCTAATTTACATTCCATTTTTCATGCACTCAATGCAATTGGATTAAAGTGAATTTGAGTTTCATTTGCAGTGCATTTGGAGTTTTAAACCTCTTGTCAATCTTTTACCGTCGGTGGATAGTATTTTTTTTTTTTCAATTTATGAATACTTGAACGTTGTTTTATTTTATTTTTTTACCATTGACTAAATTTTTTATAATTTTTTTTAACAAAATTTAAATTTTTAGTTATCACATACAAAAATATAAAAGTTAATAATTAAAAAATTATTTAAATTTGTTTAACATTAAATTAAATTCTTGGTGATAACATGAGTTTTTCATCATGTTTGAAAAAATATATATATATATATATATATATAATATTTCAATTTTTTTAAAATAAAATTAAATAAAAGAAATTGAGAAATTAATTAGTATAAGATCATGATTTAATTTAGGAAGTAATATTTGATTGAAAATAAAATAAACAAATTATGGGTGCTACAATGCGTGTGCTTCAACACTCATTTTTGTGTTAAGGAATTACATAAATGCATAATTAAATGGGGAGGCTGGGTACGACCAATTTGGCTGCAATTAAAGCCTTTCCATCCACTCAATAATCCTATTTTTGTTCAATGAAATCAAGGGTGCCCTCGTTTAGAACTCTTCCCAATTGATCTGACTAGAAAGATGGAAGTGGCTCTTTGGTTTTTCACTTGCAGAAAAGATAAGTTTATTATCTTTTTCTACGCCGTAATCTTATCTCTTGATAGATTATTTGTTAGTGTAAATGATGTATTATTTTAGTTATTTGTAATTAATCTTAATTATAATGTTAATTAATAAGATCACGTGTAAGCGTTAGTATGTAAGATTAAAATATCAAATTAAAAGATAAAATCTAACATTATCAGTTCTGTAATTGTTTTGTCCTTAGATTACGAATTTCCTTGTAGAACATCCAAACATCACTCTCATCAAACATACTTCCTCAACAAGTTTCTGTAATTCAAGTTATTTGAACGATTTCATATTTTCAATTTCTTTTATCATTAAGACTACATAATGCCGAAAAAACGAGAGAACGTTCATTTTTTTATTACAAGAATTAGATCTATGCAAACAAAAATAATCCTAAAGTTCTATTTCTAAATATTTAGATTTGTGTCAATTAAGTACATGAAGTGTTTGCATATAATGTAATATTTATTCCATTAATGAATAATAGTAGGCTCACATTCAAAATGCATATCATAATAAATTAATAAATTCAAATATTAGTAAGATCTCATCACAAGATAACTACAACAATATTGATATTTAGTCTTTGGATAAAAATATCAGATTGTAAGTGGTACAGTAATCAAACATATCTTATACTTGTAAATTGCATGGTACTAGAATTCTTAAGTATTAGATTCACTTGTTGGGAAATTAAATAATTTAATTTTATGTTTTATAAATTACATATTATATCAGAATACATTTCATTTTTTACTTAATATTTACAGGTGGAGTGTTGCTTTGAGGATGTGTTTTAACATTTAAAAAGTTGCATGATTTACCTTCATACCATGTAATATTAAGTCAATTTCAAAGTTAAGATTTGTTTGGAACTTCAACCATCCATGAGAATGTATTATTTTGACTTTACTAATCTATGACTGCTAATTTCTCCACATGCACCTACTATATGCTTGCTGCTTTTATTAGTACTAATTGTATTACTAGGGTGTGCAAACTCTGGTTTGGTTCGGTTTTGAGATGAAACTGAACCAAATCAGAAGGGTTTCGGTTGGGCAAGTATTGGTTTTTCAAAACCGAACTAAAATTTTAATTTCGGTTTCTGTTTTATCTTACGTATTTTCAATGAATTTTTCTTCTGAAGATTTATTCTATTATTGTGCTTGCAATGACCTCTCTAGCAAACATTCAGAAAATAAATCATGTCAAACAAACATCCCTAGCTAGTGAAGGAAGAGTTGTAACAACTATGGTCTCCCAATCATGCCAAACAATCATTAATAAATAAGGCCCTGTCCATTTTCACCCAATGCTCAAAAAATTAAAATGGAAATAAGGCAAGAAAATCAATAGAAGAATGGAACTAGAATCGAAATCAACACCATTTTCACAACAATCTATGAGAAAATTATAAAAATTAATTAATCAATCACAGCTATCAATAGAATCAAACAATCAAATAAATTGTTTAATAAATAATAATCACTCGTAAAAAAAAAAAAAAAAGTAGGGGCATAATGGTCATTAACATAAACTAAAGAACTGCCCTCCTCTATAAATACTGAGTCTGCCAGCCATCCCCTTCCTTCCGGGTTAAGAAAAATGAGCTCTTTTAGTGATATCCACTCATCGCCAAATGAGATTATAAGCGGAATATAAATCAGAAAATGGTAGTCATCAGAAATGGTAGTCAGAACATTCATAGCTCTGATACCAATTTACTAAGCGAAATATTTAATTTCTTATATTAATATTATTTCTAGGATCATCTAATGGAATTAAATGATTAAATCTAGCAGTTGCTAGGGATTCTAGACATTCGGATAATTGTTGTTGTAATAATTGTTTAAATCGATTTAAAAATTGTTCGAAGGCTAGAAATTCCTGTCTAGTATATTTTTGTGATTCTGGTGTAGGATCTATATCATCAAGTAAACGTTTTTCTAATTCTTCAGGATAGTCTTTTAAATAATCATCAATATAATTAATAAAATCTTGTACTTCTGTTTTATCCAGAAAATTTATATATTCTAGATGTTCCATAATTTTTTCAAAAGTCATTTTTCTATATATGATTTTGTCTTAGTAATTAGGTTTGTTTGTTCTATCATTAATTTGAGACTCTTTAGATTTATCGTTTGCATCCAGATATTGAGTAATATGTTTTTCTAAAATTATTTTGAATTGATATAGAAGTTGTTATAAGGCTAATAATTCTAATCGTGTATATTCAATTGTTTCTATGGGTAGATCTGTTTCTGTTACTTCTTTTATTCTTTTTTCTATTTCTTGAGGAAATTATTGTAAGTATTTGTCTAAATAAGTTTTCATTCCATTTACGTCATTGGTATCATAAAATTTGATAAAATGTAATTTTTCGATAACTCTTTCATAATTTCTTATCATTTTGTAAGAGATTAAAGAATCTTCTTGTGATAATTGTAGTATAAGTATTCTTCAAACATCGAAGTTCTTACGGTTAAGGAAGATACGAAATTGTCAGACATTGATAAAGAATACCTGATAGATAATACCTAATAAACTGGTGATTGTAGAGATATTAGACAGAAATAGAAGCTTTCGATCCCTCCAGAGTATTACCTCAAGGATCTTAACATCCAACACAAAGCTGAATTGAGAGGAAACGTAGGCGAGACTTACACCAACTGCTCTGTTGTTTTCAACTCTGATGATGAAACATCATCATGATTACACACACTAATTATACATATGTATTACACACTAATTATGCATCATACACACTAATGATGCACACTATTTATACAACTTACATATGCACATATCTTACTAATTATACATATGCATCTTTCGAGACTACATATACTTCTTACATTTTGTAGGTTGTCTTGAAAGGCTTGATGGTGTGAGTTTGACTATGATTGCTTAGGAATGAATAGCAAGATTGTAAGTATCTTTGATAGATGTGGCTAATTTCAGAAACTGCTTTGTCATTGATATAGTGTCTAATAGCTTCAGTAATAATTCCTCTGTGTGCCCACTTGTTGTTTCTTTGGATGGTAGTGATTAGAATATTGAGATAAAGACTAGAATAGTTTTTCTCAAAATGATCATATTTTGAGATAGTGATGTCTTGAATTTGTCTTTTGTCTTTAGAATTGAGATAATGACTAGGACCAAGTTGTTGATAAATATGATCGTCTTTCTGTATGCTGAGGAGATAATCGCAGAATAATTTCCTTTGTAATTCACTTGGGTGATTGACAGTAGATGATGAGATCTTGAGGTTCGGATGATAATATGTCTTCGCTGTGTATGATAGACATCATTGTTGAACTAGATTGATCAGGGTTGAACATAATACGATTTTTGATAGAATGCTTTGTCTTGCCGATAGCTATTTGATGATGATAGAAATGATTAGATATGCACCATCCATAGTATGATCTCAAGGTGCTGCACCATCCAGAGTATGACCTCAAGGTGCTACTCAGCAGAGCGCGAGGATGCTGAGGAGAGGAAGCCATTGAGACTTATGCCACCTGCTACTCTGCTTTCAACTCTGAGTATTCCCAACTGAGAATACCCTTATATATAGGAGGGGGTCAAGCTCCCTACAGACCCTTAGGGGTATAGTCCCCGACATACTCTTACATTTACATTGACATAAAGCAAAAAGAATGTATTCCCTGACAAGGAATATATTCGTTACAATCTTGACAAAAAGAAAAATAAAGGCTAAGCTAAAAAGAAAAGCTAAAGCTAAGGGAATATATTCCCTGACACACGCTAATGTACAAAAATAAAAAGAAAAAAGTCAAGTGATTCCCGACAGTGGGAGTCACCCGTACAATAATTACATTACATTATTGATAAAGATAATAGAAACAAATATATTCCTTAATAGTGTATAAGGAATATATCTTCTGATTGTAGACAGTCTTCTGTTGAGAGATTCTTCTTGTCTGATTGTAGACATCTTGTCTTCACTCTTCTAATCATTGCTTCCTTTGTTACTATGTTTGCTTCGTGTTTCTGTGCAGTAGATACATTCATGTAAATCGTTTCCATTGATGAGACTACATAATTGTTGTTTAATTGGTTCTGATAAAGATTGTAAGGGTCCTCTGAGATAATAAAACATCTGCTCTAATTTGGCAAGAGCTTCTAATTCTTCTGCTGAAATTATTTGAAGTCCATGTGAATAGATAAGCTGAGTAGTACTGACATAATCGATTTTTGTCATTCCATTAGAAGTAATCCTCTGACTTTGATAAAAAATTCCTGCTAGAAGTTTGGCTTCCATATCTGGCGGGATGCTAAAATCTTCAAAAGTGTCTCTAGTTGGATATCCTTGACTAGCAATTCCTAGTATACAAAATTCCTGCTAGAAGTTTGGCTTCCATTTCTTTATTCGTTCATTAAACTCGTACATCGAGCTCGGAGATTGAGGGT
>CM039480.1:22338426-22356352 GCA_022433065.1 Begonia loranthoides | reverse complement strand
ATATATATATATATATATATATATATATATATATTGAAGAATATTGAAGAAGTAATGCGCATATCACAATGAATTCCTACTTTTTATTCTAATTGCATTACTTTTCATCCAAATTAGCATGTTGATAGTTGTACACTTTCATTTCTCTTTTCTACTTAGCAAGTAACAATTTAAACAATACACATATATTAGCATTTCTATACTTAGCATGGTGATAAGCAAGGGAATAATGACAAGTAGTGGCTTTCATGCCCATTTTTATAATTTAATACTCTTAACACTCTCAACATGCTTAAACACCATCAACACGTTTACACTTGATATTTTCAATAGGAGTGCTAGTAAAAGAAACATTTTAAACACTTCACTTTATCATTTTACTGGCATGAATAGCATGTATAAACCAGAAACTAAAACAACCAAAAGCATAACAAGTAATCATCACATGGGAGTAGCAGCAACCAAGTTACATGTATCAATTTCAGCTATACCATAATGGATCGTAACAACTATTAAACTTTATAAACTGGAAATCATTAATATTATCGACATTGAGCATACTTTTCACTCTATTTAATCAACAACTATCATACTTTGTTGCACAATATAGCAGCAACACAAACGTTCAGTCCAAGAGTATTTTCAAACCCATCAACTTACCACAACGCCAATAAAACTAGCATCCATATTCATTCTCATTTTTGTCTTCTGTTCATCTTTCTAACTTCAGTAACATGAACCTTTCTATACGTTCTTGTCTCATATTCCTCATATCTTATAATTAAACCATCACAATTAGAGGAAAACCAGTAAAACCAGAAAAAGAACACCATTTATGCACAACAAATACTTGGGTGTAGGGCACAAGGCCAAAACAAACCCATTCCTAACTTTATTTTCCTTAAGCAATTCATGCTAACATTCATCACTTCTTTCCTTATTTTCATCCCTTCTTTTCTCCAACATTTCATTTCATAAATTTCAGTAACGTAATTTGCAGGAATATAACAAACAGAAAAGTAACAACCAAAGAGTCATTTGCAGGAAACGTCTAACAATAAAGAAAACTTTACAACTAATCACTTGTGGGTAGGGCTTAGACGGCCAAGACACACCCAATCCTTACCTGAATATCCTCACGTACGACAACTCCCTTCCCTAGAAATTCCTCCCACAGCAGGAAACGTAGCCGCTCAGCAGGAAACGTAGCAGCTCATATGAAGGGAGAGGAATAAATAAAGGAGAAGAGTTACCAGGAGACACGGGAGAGACCGAGCGTGCAGCCTAGGGTGGGCTACGAGCTGCTGTTAGTCTTCTCCTTCTCCACCGAAAGTATGCGTAATTAAGTCAAGAAATCCAAACTTTGTCGTTGTTTTCTGACTTTTCTTTCTTTTTAAAATCGCAGATCTGGTGCATTGCAGACGCCGTACAGTCGTCCGCGGCGTCCGCATCTTCAAAATTGCACAGCAATTGGCGTCCTCGGCCATTCATCCTCAGTGTCCAATATGGGTTTGCAAACGCTATTTGGTCGTCCGCATCGTCCGTATGAGTCGTCCGCGTGAATCAAAATTGGACAGATTCAATGCGGACGCTAAATTTTTCATCCGCACCGTCTGCATGTGTCGTCCGCGTGAATCAAAATTGGACAGATTCAATGTGGACTCCAATTCATGCATCTGCGGCCTCCGCATTTCCCCTGCCGTCGTCCGAAACCACATAATTCCATTATTTTTCACACTTTCTCTTAAATCTTTCCCCAATTAAACGTCTACGAGGTTATACCTTGCAACTTAACATTCATAATACGATGTAATTTAGGAACATCCACACTTTCATCGTGGTATGAATGTCCTTGTAATCGATAATTGTATCCCAACAATTCTGAAATTTTGCTAGGGTAATGTCACTAAATTTTTCTGATTCTCTGGTAGTAGGAATTCGTCCAATAATGTTCATTCTCTTATGTAATAATTCTGGATCAATAGATGAGGCTGGATTTTTCTGAGCAATGGCTCGATATGATTCTGATAATGTCTTCTGTGCTTCTGCTTTGTTCTTATAGGATTTATGAATGACATTCTATCCAGTGATATGCTGAGATGCTATACTCCAGTCATTATAAATTCCTCGAAAAAGTCCAGTAAAAATAACATAATATTTTTTGATTAGAAGATTTTCTTCTTCTTCTTGAATTCTTCTATCTCTTTCTGCTAAATCGATTTTCTCATTATCTACAATGTCAGCCCATGATACTTTATCCTTAATAGTAGTAGATGGAAATGTTGTAGATGTTGATATAGTTGAGGATTGTGGCTGAGGTATTAAAGCTGATAAAGTCTTTATGGAAGAGCTTAATGCTTCATATTCTGCTAATAATTTGTAAAAAATATCTTGTTTTTCTTGAACTTGAATTCGTGCTTACTGAATTTCCTCTTCTTTCTGTTTATGTTGTTCTTGTAAAGCTCGAATTGCTATTTTCATGATAAAGATTGATAAATAGAAATTTTTAGAGATCTGTTGAGCAAGAGCTCTGATTATGAGTTTGAACCATACGGTTCTGATTAGAAGAGTGAACTGAAGTCCTTATGATTTCTTCAATCTCGTTCTGCTCAGATTCTAAGATAGCTAATGTATTTTGAAGCCTCTGAATTTGCCTTTGTAAATTGAATATAATTCTTCGCTTTTGTCTCAATCTCTGCTGTTCTATTCGTAGTAATATATTGATAGATGCTTCCATGATGATAAGATGGATATGATCTTCTTTGTTTCCTGATGTAAAAATAATAATATCGTCAATGTATGCTAGGAAAATATCATCTAATCCTTCTAAATTTTGATCCATAAATCTTTGATATATTGAGGGTGCTTGTTTTAATCCAAAAGGTAAAACATTCCATTCAAATTGTTTTTGAGGTGGACAATTAAAGACTGTTAATGGTTTAGTATTTTCATGCAGTCGTAACCGCCAGTATCTTGATTTAGCGTCTAATGTACTGAAATACGTATTTCCTTTAAGTTTTTCTAAAATGTAGTCATTTCTTGGTCATTTATATCTATCTCCAATAGTAGCATCATTCATTTTTTTATAATTTATTACCATTCTTCGTTTTCCTCTTTTAATTTCATTTTTATTTTCGACATAGAAAGCGGGAGCACTATGGGAACTATGACTTTCTCTAATAATACCTAGATTTAATAGTTGTTGACATTTTTTTTTAAATTCTTCAACGTCTCGAATACTATAGGGAATTCTATTAGGAACATTAATTTCATCAAGTGGATGTTTAAGTTGAATAATAATTTCTTCTGTATTTGTGTTTTTTAATTGATCTAATGGATTTTCATTACATACAGTTTGAAGTGTATTTTCAAGAATTTGTTGAGATGTATATAAAAAGTGAATAGTATTTATTGTTTCTTGTGCTATTAGTTTGATCATTTCAGTTTGAGATATAATTGGTGTGGTAATTTGGAGTGGTCCCTTCCTCCCCGGAAAAACGAGAGAAATATTGTGAAGTCTTTGAATAAAAGGTTGATATAATTTTAAGAAATTATTACCGAGAATAAGGTCAACTCCAGAATCATGAAGATAAAGAGTTTTAGTAATAAAAAGATAACCTTGAATAAAAATAGGAATATAATGTCCAACATACCATATTAGATGGACAGATTTATCAGCTACAATGATTTTAAGAGGTTTATCTAGTTTAGTCTATGATTCAAGTACATGTCATTTTGCGAAACATAGAGTAGAGCCAGTATCAATATAGGCAAAATAAGATTTATTGTGAATAATTGTTTTAATAAAAGTGGCATTAGGATTTCGTAAAGTTAATCGTTTACTCAAAGCTAATGGTTGAGGTGTGATATTCATAGTTATCTTTATCCTAAATATTTTCATATATGGGAATCAAGAGTTATTATCATAATTTGAGTATTATTGATTTTTTCTTTTAATTCAGAAATATTTTGTTCAATTTTTTCTAATCTGTCTTGATTTTCTTTAACTATTTTAGTTATATTATTGACTTTTGATTTATTTTTATAGTAGTATTCTGTTAGATATTCGTTTGTGTTAATCACATTATTTTGTATTTCTTGTAAATCTTCTGTATTATGATAAATGATGAGATATGATAAAATTTCCATAACATTGTTTAAAAGAGATTGAATTTTCGAATTATTAGATGTTTCTAAGGATGAATTAGAGATTCCGATTGAATACTAAATTCCTACGGGAAGATTTTTTGGTAAGATAATAATTTTTTCTTGGAATGGAATTCCTGATAGATTACTAAATTCAGAAGTTAGATTTTTAATACGTAAATTATGAATTTGTAATTTTGTTATTTCATCTATATTATTCATTATTTATTATAACATGAGAAATGAATAAATAGCTTAATAATTATCAAGATTGTATAATTGATTTTCATAATATATTGATCATTCATGATTAATGTCATTTATATATTGTTCTAATGAAGTGGGTGGAGTAGAATGAAATGTTCTATTTGTGAATACTGGTTTTTTAAGTAAACACTTAATAATATGGTAAACTAAAAAACAAAGTAATAATAGAAGTAATAAAGATATGATTATTAGAATGATTGAATAATATATCATGATATTAGTAATATGAAAAGAACTATTAAGCGAATAGTAACTCTATAAATCATAACGGTTTTTTGAAGTTGAATAAAAAGTTATGATGAACGTTTTTATTAATTGTAGTATATTAAAATTTGAAGTTGTACTCTTGTTATTAAAAGTAACTATGACTATTTGGAATAGATTGATATGTCACTATTGATGGATTATAATGTTTAAAGACTTTTGAGTCTTAATACTTGATAAAATTTTACGTTTAATATGGATAGAATTTAATTGTTAGAATAGAAATTAATTATTTAGTAAGTGGGGTAGACATCATTTGGCATGTTTTAAAAAAAGTTGGAACTTTTGTATGATAATTTAATTTTGATAATTGTTATTTCTTTACACATTCTCCCCGTGGGAAAGAAACCGGAGCTAGGGAAGTTTCCAATTCCATATCTTTTTGTAGGCCTTGGCGCTGCCTGTCTTCTAATCGCAGTCGCATTAATGATGGTCTCCTGCTGGATTCGAAAAATATCGCCGGCTAACTTTCCTGATGAAGAGGAAAAGAAGCCAGCTCCGGTGCTTACGACTATGCTTCAAATGGAACCAAAGATCGTCATCGTAATGGTCGGAGAGGATACGCCGACGCACTTGGCTACTCCGATCCCCTCCTATTCTTCTCTTCCTCGCTGATTAAAATCAAATTTTCTGTCTCGCCGTGAGCATCTGAGTTTTTTTCCCCCTCCGTTTTAGTATATTTTCCAGAAATATGTAAGTAAATTGAGAGGAATGAGAAAATGCGGATGAGATATGAGAATTCTGCTATTTTCTGTCTTCTAATTCCCTTATTCTTTCTGTGTTTATTTCATTTTTTTACCTTTCTCTGCAAAACTTTATCGGAGACTTCGACTAAAAACAAAAAGAAGAAACAAATGGAAGAAATGGAGCACAAAACGACGATGACAAAAAGAAGTTGCAATTCTTCCAGAAATTCATCGTCATCTTCAACTATCAAAATTTTAAACAGATTAAATAAAGTGAATGAAAGGACGATGGATTATGCGCATTTTACTCAAAGTATTCTCTCACTTTTTCTGTCATATTAAATATTACAGAAGCTCAGTGAAGCTTTCCACTTAGCTGAAGACTGATGCTGAAGCTGATTCATTACTGAAGCATTGGAGAAAGAACGTTGTCGTTTACATGCAGATTAATACAAAATGATGATGTGGATAATGAAGTTAGTTAGTTAGATTTCTTTACGTTGTTTTTCTTGGTGCAAGTTTACTCTGTTCTCATACTATAAAACAAAGTTCTCCACTGTAATTGTACATTGAGAAATAATAGGAAGAAAAGCTTCTTCTCTTGTCACGACCCAGAAGGGGGCCGGACAGAAACGCCGGGCCAAACGACCCAATCTTCGTAGAAAACCTGATCGCCCAGCCCAAGGCTAGTTAAATTGTTGCGAAAGACTTGTATAAATACCCAGCCGTGACCCATTTGTGATGAGTCACGGTCCATACAGTGATTGCGAGAATAATTAATAATGCGAAATTAATAAACTTTAAAGTCCAAATGATACTGTGCATCTAATCCAAAAGATTCAACAACTAAGTTAAGCACTTTTACAATCATCCAAATTAAAAGTTAAAGTCATCCAATGTTACGCTTACCAATAGATAAAGGTTCAACTAAACAATACAGGAAGAAATGGAACAAGGTCTACAACTAATCCGTGCAAGTTCGGCTACTCTTTCCTTTACCTGGAGTGGTGGGAGTCGTGGGGTGAGTGACTAACTCAGTATGGAATTTATACTAAATACTATGCATATGTAAAACTTATTTTACCTTTTCTTGAAAACCATGAGTTTCGAAAAATCATGCTCATTTTAATAAAACATTTAAATCCTTTTTGTCTCAAGGAATTTGGCCCAAGGCCTCTGACGAGGTTTAAAATAAAACATGGTTGTATAGATAGACAACTATAGGTTTAAATACTCTCGTCGTGTTTTATACCAAAAAATCGTAGTCCGTGAAATAGGTGGGTCACTCATGGAATCCTCCGAACAAACGCTTAGAAAGGCGGCCTTTAACGCAAGCAACACCTTATGAGGCAAGAAAAAATGACGGCGGTCTGTAGACCCGGCCCGTCTTCCGGGGTGTCATGAGAAAATTCCGTCAACGACACACCCGTGATTCCAGGGACTCATGAGCAATTTTCATCAACGACACACCTGTGATATACCCTGATCAAGTTTAGGGATTTGCAACCCACGGAAGCGTCAACACCTTCCCAATGTCTCCTATTTTCACACAGCGCACAAATAAAACATCTCCACGCAGTAGAAGATGTATCGGGGATGTCCCCTTGATACTTTGACGTCGGGACCGTACAAAGTGTCAGGAGGATTCATCCCATTCAGGTTATAATCATCACATAAAACATGAAATCTAATGCACGAAAGTAAACGTGTAAAACTTTCGTACATATATAGTATAAAAAGCTGACGTGCTGTCGAACAGTCTCCATCAGGTTTTTCATGTGTGGTATTCCACAAAATAGGTTTTATTTTGAAAACTTTGCAATGTGATGCAAGCAACTAAGTATAAAGCTCCTACCTCGATGGCGGTCCTTCCTCGTATGCGAAGGAGCAGCTATCTCAGGTGTCGGCTCAAAGTCCTCGAACTCGTTTAAGCCTACATGTTAAATATAGAAAATCTCATACACACATTGTGAGGAGAAGCGAGGGGATACAAGGTCAGGGCTAGTTCAAGTCCATCTCTGTGTTATCATAGACTATAGCTTAACATGTCCAACTGATGTGTGAATAATCTCTCAAGTATCGTCACATCCTTAATTCATAAAAAAATACTTATTTGTCAACTTCCTCTCAAAAGTCCTCTACAATGCCAAATATCATCCCCAAAACACCTCAGCAGAATCTAACAATTTTGCAATAATATCTGACAAGAAAATGGGTTAAGCAATTCCCTCATTCCCCTCCATACAAAACATCGTCGTTACTCTACGATTTCACGGTATGTCTGTATCAAACAGAGAATTATCATCCAACACCTATCAATCCAAAAAAGAGAATTAATACTTGTAACCCGTCAACAGAAACAGAATGCATTTCAATCTTATCGCTGAACCGAAACAGGACATGGAGGTTTCCATCAAACATACCAACAAAACTCATCCAAATCAATCTGAAATGGAAAAATCAATCTGAAAATCCATCACCAACATAATAGAACAAGTGTTATGTTTTTGCTCACCGAAGTCTCAAAATCGGAGAAGCCAAAACTCCGCCGTTCAGTTATTCGACGTCCTGAGTGCTCGGCTTCGTCGTCGGAGCGCCCTTGGTCGTTCCTGTCCGTTCGCAGCTCCGGGAACGCTCGTCGGACTGCTCTCGGTCGAACAACCCAGATGGGGTCGCCAACCGTTTATCGTTCAAGCGCTGCTCGCCTTTCCGCCGGGCAGGGTCGATCGTCGCGATTCAGTCGAGGTCTCCGTCGATCGCTTCTCCTCTCTCGCGATTTGCCTGGCGTAGCCCCTCTCTTCCTCTTCCTCTCTTGCAAATTTTCGGGTGAAGAAAGTTGGGAAACCCTATTCCCTTTTCTTCCTCATTTTATTTCCTTTCAAAACTCCAACAATGGCGTCACTTCTCCTTTCTTTAAAACCTAATCTTCTCCTTTACTTTAAATTACTTTTCCACCCCTATTTATTTATGTAAAATACCTTTTTCCTCAACTTTCTTCCTTTGCTCTTTGTTTCTCCTACGTATATTCTATCTCCTCATCCCACTTTCCTCTTTATTTAATTAATTCCTCAAACCTTTTCTTACTCTCACTTTATTAAATAAATACATTCTAATTTTAACTCACTCTTCCTACTTCAATCCAATCTATTTCAATTATCAACCAACGACATTTATCATTTTAATTAATTCTCTAATTCTATTTTCTTAAAAATTTTTGGGCTTTACATCTTAACCTCCTTAAAAGAAATTTCATCCCGAAATTTAAAATCGAACCCATCATACATCAGAAGAGATAAGGATACTTCCTCATCATGTCAGCTTCAATCTCCAACGTGGCTTCCCTCTCAGTGTGATTCCTCCATAACACACGAACGAAGGGAATCTCTCGGCGACGAAGAACTCTAACATCTCTGTCTAAGATTCGCTCTGGTTCTTCTTCATATGATATATTTTCCTGGATGGGAACGCCAGTCCAAGGAATGACGTGAGACGGATCTGGGGTATACTTTCTCAGCTGAGATACGTGAAAAACGTTATGGATGTATCCGAGTTGGGGAGGTAGGTCAAGCCTGTATGCTACATTCCCAATTCTCTCAAGAATCTGAAATGGGCCAACATATCTTGGAGCTAATTTCCCTTTCACCCCGAACCGACTAGTACCTCGCCTTGGTCGAACTTTCAGAAAAACAAGATCTCCCTCGTCAAACTCAACTTCACGCCTCTTTAAATCTGCATAGCTTTTTTGTCTACTTTGCACAGTCTTAAGCCTTTCTCGAATTTCTCAAATCTTATCATTCGTCTCTTGAATTATTTCTGGTTTGAGAAAGATTCTTTTCTGCCCAGTTGGGATGCTCTTCTCCTCTGCCTCGGGCCAACACAATGGAGAATGACAAGGCCTTCCGTACAATGCCTCGTACGGAGACACGCCAATACTGGTTTGGTAACTATTGTTGTAAACAAATTCGACCAACGACAGGTGATTGCTCCAGCTATCACCCAAATCCAAGATACAAGCTCGCAACATATCTTCCAAGATCTGAATAGTCCTCTCTGACTGTCCATCAGTCTGCGGGTGGTGTGCTGTGCTAAGATCCAGTCCTGAATCCAACTTCTTCTGCAAAGACCTCCAAAGCCTAGATGTGAATCTAGGATCACGATCAGAAACGATACTCATGGGAACACCGTGAAGGCGGACGATGTTGTCAATATATAGCTTGCTCAACTTCGACAGTGGATAATCCATTCGAACAGGAATGAAGTGGGCAGACTTAGTCAAACAATCTACAATGACCCACACTGCGTCGTGCTTCCCTGGAGTTCTAGGTAAGCCAGAGACAAAATCCATTGTAACTCTGTCCCATTTCCACTTTGGAATAGGCAAAGGCTGTAACAGTCCCGCTGGCCTCTGATGCTCAGCCTTCACTCGTTGACAAGTTAGGCATTTAGCCACAAAATCTGCAACCTCACGCTTCATACATCTCCACCAATATTGTCGCTTCAAATCATGATACATCTTTGTACTCCCGGGGTGGATAGCGAATCTAGACTTGTGAGCTTCCGTAAGGATAAACTGCCTCAAATCATAAATATCAGGAACTGCTACCCTGCCTTGGTAAAGAATAGTCCCCTCAGTGTTAACTTGCCATCCATTAAGTTGCTCACTATTATTCAGTTGCTCAACTATACCCTTGAGTTCACTATCTTGTCGTTGTAATTGCTTAGTCGTCTGAAGCAACGTTGGAGTGGCTACGATATTGTACGCACAAGCAGTACCCTCTGACTCACAGTACTGAAAGTCGAAATCTCCAATGACCACAGATTGCTTCCACTCCTCGAGGACAAGACAAGACATGGATCCTTGAGGATATCAGCTCAAGGTGTCTGCCACCCTATTAGCTTAGCCGGGGTGATATTCCAACCTAAAATCATAGTCTTCCAAATACTCCATCCATCTGCGCTGTCTCAAGTTCAAGTCTCGCTGAGTGAAGAGATACTTCAGGCTTTTATGATCAGAATACACCTAGAAATTTACACCGTACAAGTAGCTCCTCCAAATCTTCAGAGCAAAAATTATGGCTGCCAACTCCAAGTCATGAGTTGGGTAATTTTGCTCATGGGGTTTTAACTGTCGCGATGCATAGGCAACCACCACCTTTTCTTGTTGCATGAGCACGCATCCAAGACCAACCCCTAAGGCATCGGTGTACACGGCATAAGGGTGTCTGTTGTCAGGCACGGTCAGAATCGGTGCACTTGTCAATCTGCTTTTTAATTCTTCAAAGGCATTCTGACACTTAGCACTCCACTCAAATCGCGCCCCTTTTCTAGTCAACTGAGTCAATGGTGCTGCTAATGAAGAAAACCCCTCCACAAATTGCCGATAGTTACCCGCAAGTCCAAGGAAACTGCGGATCTCGGTTACATTCTTCGGAGGCTGCCACTTCACCATTGCCTCAATCTTTGCGGGATCAACCGAAATTCCTTCACATGAAACTACATGTCCCAAAAATTTTACCTCTGACATCCAAAAGTCACACTTGCTCCTCTTAGCGTATAACTGGTGATCTCTAAGAGTCTGTAACACGACTCTAAAATGCTTCTTATGCTCACTCCGAGACTTTGAATACACCAAAATGTCATCAATAAAAACCACAACAAACTGATCTAAATACGGCCTAAAGACTCGATTCATTAGGTCCATAAATGCTGCTGGAGCATTGGTCAAGCCGAAACTCAAAATGTCCATACCTTGTTCGAAAAGCTATTTTCGGGATATCTTCTTCACGAATTCTCATCTGATGGTATCCAGACCTCAAGTCGATCTTTGAGAAATACCGTGAACCGCCAAGTTGATCAAACAAATCGTCAATTCTAGGCAAAGGATATTTGTTTTTCACGGTAACCCGATTTAATCTCCAATAATCTATGCAAAGTCTCAACGTTCCATCAACTTTCTTTGCAAATAGAACAGGAGCACCCCAAGGGGACACACTTTCTCGAATAAATCCATTTTCTTGCAGTTCTCTCAACTGCTTCCTCAATTCATTTAACTCTGCCGGAGCCATTCTGTATGTAGGAATAGAAACTGGAGTAGCACCCGGAACTAAGTTGATGCGGAACTCAACCTCTCGAATCGGTGGTAACCCTGGCCATTCCTCAGGAAATACATTTGGAAACTCTTTCACTACTAAGATATCTATGTCTAGCTCAGAGGTTTTGTCATCACCGTCAATAGACCATAGGTTCCCATATTGCTCTAATCCACTGCGCCCACCCAAACAAGCTCGTAAGGTAGGATTAGTTATCTCCGTGCTAGGGCCAGCACGGTAGACAACAACCCGTCCATCCTTGGCAGTGACAGTGACCCTTTTCAAGTGACACTCTACAATCGCTTGATACTTTCCTAGCCAATCCATACCCAAAATCACATCGAACTGACTCATCGGTAGCATGACTAAGTTGGCAGAGAACTTGTGGTCATTTAAAACCACACAAACCGACTTACACTCATGCATTACCCCTTTATGAGTTCCCAAAGGGGTACTAAGCATAAACGGGGTTTCCATTTCCTCTCCCGACAAACCCAAAATAGATGCAAATGTAACAGAAATAAAAGAGTGTGATGCCCCAGTGTCAAACAACACTCGTGCGAAAGAATGAGAGACAAGAATAATACCGTCAAAGACGCCCTGGTCCTCCTGGCCGTAATGATACTCTGACCCTCCAACTGCATAAGCTTGGCCAGATTTTTTCTCAGTGCCTTTGTTGCCTCTACCCTGGCCACTCCTGGTTGAACTAGGGCCAGCCCCACTGCTCTGAAAGGACTACCCTTTGTGACTATTGGATCCGTGCTGTGCGTAAGGGGCACTTTGCTGGTATCCAGTCGATCTCTGAAAATCAGGACTAGTATGTTGATACTGTGGGTAATACTGTGGGCGGGGTCCCGTCTGCTGTGGCGGCGTGTAATACTGACGTCCCTGGGGTTGCCGGAAGGCAAATCCCCCAGGTCCTCGCCCACCCCCAGACATAGTTGGAGCTGTATTGCCCCGAGCAAGTGGAGAATGATTGTCGATGTGGTTGTTGCTGCTGACTTTGATTAAGGGGACAATTCTTTCTCAGATGCCCTGGTTGCCCACACCTATGGCAAATATACGGGCTAAATCTGCCACTGCCTGATGACTCACTACTGACACTCGGAGTTCGGCTCCCACTAGATCCAGGATTCTGAAACTTGGCTTGATTCTTCTTTGTGGCTTTCCTATCTTCTCTCTTGGCTTGCTTCTCCTGATAGCTGCCAAAACTAGCATCATAAACACTCTCCATCCTCTGAGCGGCCTCAAAAACATCCAAGAGAGTGTCGTACTGCATAAGGGCTACCCCTTGCTGTAACTTCTGCCTCAGACCCTGTTGGAATCTGATAACTTGCCCTCTTGCTGTATGCACCTCTGAGTAGGGTAAAAGTTCAAGGAACCGTCCATAGTACTCCATAACAGTCATCGATCCCTGAGTCAACTCATTCAAAGCTCTCGTCATGGAGTCTTGGTGACCGCTACTGCTGTATTGGGCTATAAAAATCTCTGTGAAGTCTTTCCACTCCACTGACTACACATCAAGGCTTTGTTTCACCGCATTCCACCAACTACGGGCTAACTTCCTCAAATAGTGCGTTGCAATCCCCACCTGGTATTCCTTGGGAACTTGTAATGATTCAAAATTCAGCTCCATCTCTTGAAGCCAATTCTCTGCTTCAACTGGATTTACACTCCCCTCAAACACCGTAGGATTCATACGGTTGAATTCTCGGAAATAGGTCATCCGAGTTATGCTAGGGTCCAGAGTTGTATTACTGCTTGATAGGTTTCTCAATGCCTCCATCATTGCCGCTATCGGGTCTACACCTTCATTTTGGGTTCGAGGTCGAGGATTTCTTTTCGGTGGCATTTTCAAAATTCTGAGAAGGAAACACACTTGATTAGTAACATTTTATGCACAATAAACTTCGTCCAAAATTTTTAATTTCAAAAATTTTCTCAAGCAATCTCTTCTCGCGATTCTCTTCTCTTTCGTAATATGTCATTTCAAGGAGGGAGAGAGAATTAAATACCATATCTGAAAAAAAATGCAGAAACTGTCCGCCGGTTAAACTAGCAATTTTCTCTGCAGAGATGCTTGAGGATGAGAACATCGAAAAGATCCTCTTAGGCACCATGGAAAGTTAAAAAAAACGGAGGGCATTTTTTATTTTCCGCTTAAAAGACATAAAGATGAGTTTTTTAACGTGGAAGAACAATGTATTATAAATGGTTGTGGGCGGTGGCTTGAAAACGCAAGGAAGCTCTTCAACCACTGTCGTTCTTAACTTACCAAGTGATCCCTTCTGTTTCTTAGAAGAAGTGACTGTCATTTACAGCACCGGTTCCTTGCCAGCTACATATGATTAGGTGGTCCGTGGTTCACTGCAATATTAAACCATTTTAATTGATGAGAAATTTTAGTGCAGGACGGATTTAGCCCTGCCCACATGTACGATAAATGACTTCACCCGTTCTTGGAACAGAAGAGCATAGGTACTAGCTAGCACTAAATTCTTGTTGGTTGTCAAGCACTAGAAGATGAATTAATTGTCTTTGCTATGTCATTTGCTTCCCCTTATCCTGCTTCGCTGTTCCTAACTTGGATGCCTTGAATTGTTAATATCTCTACTTCAAATTAAAAGACGGTCCATAACTAATTGACCACATGCTCTATTTGTGCGGATGCTATTAATGGAGCAATCTTTAACACCCTATTTCAAGAGAAAGCGTGCCATTTTAGACCACTTTGGACCACCCATGAAAGGAGCAAGCAAAGCACTTTGGACCACCCATGAAAGGTTTCTATCAGAAACACCCTATTTCAAGAGAAAACGTGCAATTTTAGACTTGAGGTCAAAATCAACGTCTTCACCGTCTTGAGGCTTAAAAAAAGCAGATGCCCATCCCATAGTGGTCCTCAAGTTGATACTCGAGAGTGGCATACTGGCATGATTATGTGTGTTGGCGTAATTAAGTGTGTTCAACCAGATGTGTCGTGTTTTCACACATGCGATATGGTTATACGACCATGTTTAGCAGTCAGCATAGAAAAAAATCAACATTTTTTGTGCAAACAATGTTTGACGAAGATGAGATAGGGTTATACGACCATGTTTAAGAAGTTTTAGAAGGACGAGGATTCAACTTATTTTCCTGTCTCGCTTTGACCAAAATACTATATAACAAGTGTTTTGTGCTTAGAGTTTAAAAATGTTCATTGCCCTAAAACAAAAACACTTGATGACGCCACCTTTTCCCAATCTCCTTGACGCCACGGTCGATAAACTTGTGACCACCTGTCCTTCGGTGGTCCACTTGGTCGTTCCTAACTAATGGCTGCCCTGCTGCAATGACAGTTGCTCTTCCTCTTCCTCTTTCGATTCATCTTCTAAATTTTTCGTTGTGGGAGACGGGGCGGTGGGGGGTGGGAAGGTTGTAGAGAGGGATCCTGCCGACGTATACGGGGGTTGTTGGGCCTGACCTTCTTCTTTGATGGATTCCACAGCAGCAGAAGATGTGGAAATGTAAGGCTGTCTATCAGACTTCTCAAGGTTGTATTATTTTTTAGTTTTAAGTTTGATACGACTGAAAATGTGTGTTACTTGTGAGTTATTTTGCGAAGGAGGATGTGAAAGGGATGGAGAGATGCATCTTTTATGCTTCCAGATGCTTTCTTGGTAAGTGCGTCGTCCACAGTTTACTTCATATTCAACCTCTATCATTGATTTCTCACCATTTCCAACAACACAATCTCTCTCTCTCTCTCTCTCTCTCTCTCTCCCTGTGATCATCTTCTAGGTTTAATCCGCTGCTTTCAGAAAGGTTGGGTAAGCTACAAAAACAAAATCCACACACAATCTTTGTTGTCTTCTCTCAACTTTACTGAGAAAGTACCCACAATTGTATTTTACTTTATTCATAGTCTAAACTATCATTTTCTCTTAGTTTTCTTTTCATCTGGTGCTAAAGACCAAGGGCTTGGCTTCAGATTCCGCCCAATATGCAGAGTTTTATCCAAATCCACTCAAGGTAAATGTTGAGCATTTATTATATCTTTTCAATTTCGAGCAATTTCCATCATTAATTAAAATTATGAAATTTGAATTTTAAACCATCTCTCCCATCAAGATCTCACTGAGCTTTTGATTTATATGCTCCACTTTATGCAAGTAACGAGGATGTTAATAAGATCAAATAAGAACTCCATCTCTTTTAACGAAGGATTTTTTAGTTTAAGTTTGTGTATGTTTGTAGCTACTTTAGTTGTGAGTTATTTTGTGACGGAGGATATGAAAGGGTTGGAGAGATAATTATGGTTAATGAGTAACTTTCCAGTGTTAAAGATTGTTGTCGTAAATGTATAGTCCAAGTTTGGCAACAAACATGCAAGAAAGAAAGCACGCAGACAACACATGTACACAAAAGAAAAGACAAAATTATGATAACATTGAATTACATTAACCTAACATCTCATTTAGAATATAATCACATGCAATGTCAACAAAACTTTACCATAATTTAGTCCAATTACATTTTTTTTAATTTACCATGTACAACTTGCCATAAAAACAAGATTTACAATTATAACTATATATCACGTAACATGTTATTTACTACATAATATATAACTCGTTTAATTGTAACACTTGGGACACAAATTGTGACTCCCACAACCATAACATGTACATCTCACACGTAGCAAAAACAAAATCACACACACAAGGTTCAAAATTTTGAGCCCTAAACCTACCTTGAGTGTTGAGTCTCTTTCTCTTTAAAATGTTTTTGCCTTGTCCTTTTGGTAATCTGACATATCTCAAAAATGGAAACTAAAATGGGGTGAGCAAACTCAATAAGTAAGACTAATACACATAATCACAATCTCAAACAATTTACAAGTTCAAGACCAACTCCAATCAATATCTCAACTTCTATTTATAACACAATAATATGCAGTATGAATATATCACACAATATTTTTTTTTTCACATCTATACCAAGACAATTAAGTCAATGCAATGCTTCATTAAATTCAATAGTGAAGTTATTAACAAGTATCATATTAACATAAATATGTGTGTCAATATGCATGATCCATATTTCATCATATGTAAAGACACACATATGTGCATCCTACTCGCAATTTTCCTCAATAACGTTTGCACATCAACATAAACCTTTAGAGGGCTTGAGATTTTTTACCCAATAGGGACACACAATCACTCTCCTTATATTTGTTGTTTTATATACGATCAGAAAATAGCTTACCAGATAATTGAGTGTAACGTTACAAGTTTAGCTATGAAGATTAGAAGAGGCGCTCTTAAAGGGACATAAAAACTCAACGAATTGGTATGTGTTACAAGGTTCTACAAGGATGGATAATATGGCTGCAAAGCTATATAATTTGCTTCTAAAAGTTTCTTTTGGAGAAGACTAAAACAAATTCAAGTTCTTAGGTAAAGTTCAAGTTTGCATATGAATCTCCATCAGAGCCAATACGTTAGTTTATTATAGATGCTCAAGGCAATGCAGTCACCACGTCATCACTTTTTAGTTTCACATCAGAATGGTATAATCAAACACATAACTAAGAGGAAAGGTAAAGCTCCATGGTGATAGGGTAAAGCTACTTCAATTTGTGTTGAATGTGTTCGAACGAAATAATTGCAGAGGGAAATCTTTAATATATTCAAATACAGTTTGTTGCAACATCTCTAATAATTTAGTGATACAATGGAGGAGAAGTGATATCTTCTCTAGTGTGTCTCTCACGTTTAAACATGGCTTAAACTTTTAATCAGTATCAAAGGCTAGGCGAGCCCTTTAGGAGCCTTTGTAGGACATGAGGTTATTTTTTGTTAGAGTTTTATAGATTAGTTTGTTTTGCATTGGAATTTCTTTGAAGATTGAGATTTTTAGAGTTTAGTGTAATGAATTCATTTTGGGCTCGACCAACAAGCCTTGATTAGATTTTTCATGTGGAATTTTTATCAATGTAGAGATTGTTAGAGTTTGGTGTAAATTAAATTCTAGTTAGGCCATGTTGGTCCCATATCAAATTAGAGTTCTCCATTTACTCTATTTGTTGATGCTTCGGTGAAAAAAAAATTCATTATCCCTTGATTTCATAATAGTGAATTTCTTTTCTACCCGTGGTTTTTTCCTAAAAGGTTTTCCAAGTAAATCCTGGTGTCCCTATTTCTGCATGTTTTTCTTTTCCCTATTTTGCATTTGATTCTCAACATGTACCACTAAAAAGTTCAAGAATACGAGTTAAGAGCCTAAATGAGATAAAACAAAGTGCAAAACTAGAGTTTGAAGAGTAATTCAATAGTAAAAAAATTCTAAGGAAAAATGGTTGAAGAACTAGTTCTCTTTGGACCTAATTGCAAAGACATGGGAAGAATGCCTTGGGAGTGACTGTCGCTAGTGAAAGATGATAGGTGTGAGTATACTCTATTAAAAGTTGTCTCTTCTCAGCAATGG